>BRDA01019828.1:0-11481 GCA_036984385.1 Crenuchus spilurus
TAACATATTAGATGTTGGCACCTCCACATCATTGCATTCAGTTTTTATTCACAATTTGTTTAGTGTCCCAACTTTTTTGGAATCCGGTTTGTACAACCTCAAATCAGAAAAGGTTGGGACAGTATGGAATTTTTTTTTTATTTCATTGCAGACAGCGTGAACCCAAGATATTTCATGTTCTGTCAGATGAACTGAATTTAATTTGTGAATATGCATCCACTCCTGCATTTCATGCCTGCATCACTTTAAAAAATAACTTGCCCTTGCCCGTGTGGTTATATCAGCTAGTGATGAATGATGGTTCTTGATGCTGTGCTGTCCAAGGGATCGGAGATCACAGCTGTTCATTTTAGGCTTGTTTTCTTGCCCTTTATGTACTGAAATTCCTCCATATTCCTTGAATTATTTAATGATATGCACTGTAGAGGGAGAATTATGCAAATCCTACTCTTTATTTGAGGAACATTTAAACGTTTCAAACATTTTGGGGCCCCGAGTGGCTCAGCGGGCAAAGACGGTACCGTTATGACCCGAGGATCGCGAGTTCGAATCCCGGTCATGCTGTTTGCCATCAACAGCCGGGGCCCAAGAGAGCAAAAAATTGGCAGTGCTCTCTCTGGGCAGGTAGATGGCGCTCTTACTCTCCCTATCACTTTCACATTGCAATGTCCGCTGGCTCAGGCGTCTACTGATTGGTCCAATCAGAGCTGGGGACCCTGTATGCCTTCCTCCAAGCGCGTTAGGCTCTCCAGTGACGGTGTATCAGCGGTGGTTCGAAAAAGAAGTGGTGGCTGCAGCACACGCAGCGGAGGAGGCTTGTGCTTGCTTGCACCCTCCTAGAGTCAGGGACATTGAAAAGTAATGGGGAGAGGCCTAACGGAGGGGATGGGTTAATTGTCTACCACTACATTGGGAAGGAGATAAAAATGGCAAAAACCTAGAAAAAAAAAAAAAAAAAAAAAAAACATTTCAAACATTTTTGTAAGCATTTGTTGTCGCACTGGAGATCCCCTGCCCATTTTTGCTCGTAAAAACATTTGTACCAAATGATAAACTGTAGTCACCTGTTGACCTAACCTGTCACCTAATCACCTCACCTACCGGTAATCACGTCATTATTTAGATTCAGATTCATACTGTCTGCAGTGCAATAATCTTTTTTTTACATTTTCCATTCTGTCCCAACCTTGTTCTATGTTCTATGTTCATTTACGAAATCAACAAAACCTGTCATTTGACCAACATTTTGTATTTTGAGCATCTTACAGACTGGCAGACTGCTCTGGCTATTGTTTCCTAGTGTTTAATTGAGATGTGCTATTTTTACACAGACTCAGTAGTAGCACAGAGCGCTAAGAGAGAGAGAGAGTGTGAGAGAGATGTCTGTGTGCATGGGACCTACTGACTTGAGTCAACCTCAGTAAGTGCCGTGGTCTCCAGTACCCCCCACCCCCCAATCCCCACCACACGCACACTCCGCCCAGTCCCTGTGTGTGCCTGTGGCGGGGAAGTTAATTGGCAGCATCTGCTGTCTGGGAGGCAAAGTGTCCCCTCAACCCCCCCGCCCCCCCCCAAACACACACATGCACACACACGCACACACACACACACACACTAATGCATGCACACACTTCCGCTGGGCACCTGGAGACACCAGTCTGGCAACGAGCACCAAACGATCAGATAGACTGTGTCTGTGTGTGTGTGTGTGTGTGTGGGGGTGCATGTGGTAAACCTGCAGCTGGCACTGAAGCCGGAGGGGATTTGGTCAGACAGGTTGGCGGCCTGCGCCAAGCAGGGATGCCCTCAGGGGACAGATGGTTTACAGAACTGAACTGGATGAGAGACTTAGATAGAGAGAGGAAAAGAGAGAGAGAGAGAGAATGAGAGAGCCACGCCCCACCAGATGCACAAATAACACGCCTCAAGGCCTGGAGTTCAGAATTTGCCCATTCACACACTAACACTTCTGCAGCTGTGTGATGTGACATGTTCTGATATCACTTCAAAACAGAGATGGCAGCATACTGTTTTTCTTCCTGATGAAACTGTATTAGCCAGGGCTTAGCCAGGGCTGCACCAATCCTGATTTTTTTATGGCTGATTCTGAAAATACATTTTTTTACAGCTAAACTGGCTAAAGCACCTGCGTAAATAGCATTTTTTATTCTTAAATGAAAATTTCTTAAATTAAAAATAATGTACCTATTTAAATAACATGAAAGTATGAAGCAACAGGTTAGCACAACACATCAATTCAATTGTGCATTATTAATATCAGCCAATACAGATGCTGATCCTAATTTATTTATGGATTTATTTCTTTCGACTACTAAGCTTTAAAATGGGCTGGTTTTAATTGGAGCCATCTAAAAGCTCAGTAGTCAAGCTATGGAATCATTGTAGACTACAGGAAGCAATACCTAGCCAATCACATGCCATCTACATTTTAATTTATAGCAGTTAGATGCTGTTATCCAGAGTTACCGTCAATATTAGTTACATTAGGTGAATGTAGCATTAGGTGTCTTGCCCATGGACTCTATTGATATAGTGTGGTGTGATTGCACCTGGTGTGAGGATTGAACTATGTGGAAGGCAACATTACCAACCACACATTAGATACAAAACTGCACCTTTTAAAATTAATTAATTAATTAATTGCACACAAAAACGTCTACAATGCAAAATATGTGCAAAATTAAAAAGCTAACCAAGTTAGCTATAGGCTACATGTGGCTAATGTTGGGCATTTTCTTTTATATTGAGAAACAATCATTTTTATGGTATTTTAAACTAGATTTATTACAGAATTTTGTCTAATGTGTTTTTCCACACACATATACATTTAACAGGTTTCAGTCTAATATTGTATTGGTGCCATCTCTATTGCACAACAGTGTAATTTGCCATAGAAGTAGTTAGATGAGATTCATGAGGCTATTTATGTTCATACAGTGTGTTCATGGCAGTTCACTTGTTAACCATCGATGCCATTTCTTTATAGTGAGCTCAACTGGAGAGTGACCATTAGAAAGCCCCACACTACAGCGTGGCTGACACACTCTATAGTTCGTTTCTGTAATAGGGAGTGATTCCTAGAGCAGCTTTGGAGATTTGAGTCTTTTTTCCACATATGTCAAAACTCATGTTCACAGATCACTACCTCTCTCTCTTTCTCTCTCTCTCTCTCTTTCTCTCTCTCTCGCTTTCTTTCTTTCTCTCTGTTTCTGACTCAGCTGCCCTCTGACCTCCACACTGCATCATGCTCTCTCTGTTGCCACACTGACATCACTTCCTTAGAGACCGTATTTAGAGAAGTGTGGCATGATCCTGAGTGAGTCACCCTGTGAGGACCAGGGGGGAAAAAAAATCATGGCTGACATCATCACTGCTGCACCATCATATTCACCAGCCAACTGAACGCTGTCACTCCTTCAGGATGGCTAAATCTTAGTGAGGCCTAAAAAACCTACTATTCTTTCTTTTGTATGACTTTATAATGAGCATAATTAGTTTTCTATGACTTTTAATTATACTCTAATTAACGCTTAGAAGTCTGGAATGATTGTTATTGTTTTGCTGTTAGATGTACATAATTTATATGTAATTACATAATTATATAAGTGATACTAAATTTAAAAAATGACAAAATAATGACAGTGTAAAAGATAAAGTTTAATAATAATCATAAAATAGCTTCTATTCACATTATTACAGTGTCTTGCCCGTTCACTTTTAATAGAGTAAATTTTGACGCCCTGCCTGGAACTGCACAGAGCACTTTGAACTTTAACCTTGAAACACACAACCGAGGCTGTTTTTCTTCCTGCTACTGTAGAATATAAAAAAACATGTATTATGTACTTCATGTTTTATGGAATCATAAAATATTCACTTAAAAACATCCGTTTGAGATTTTTGTTTGAGTTCCTCAGGGTCGTTTTCTGCCTAGAGTGTTGATGTCAAATCTTGCTGCTGTACAGGGCTCAAGTTTGTCACAGTAGTGTGAATGCAGCTTAAAAAATCATGAATGTGCTACTGAGGGTTTTTTTAATTTTTTTTTTTACAAAATTAAAATATAAAAGTAGGTCAAAGAGGGACAGTGGGGATTTAAGGCCTGTAGAGAAAAAAAACTACCAGCACTCTCAACCAACAATCATAATGAGCACTCTTAACCAGCACTCCCAACCAGTACTCCTAACCAGCATTCCCAACCTGTACTACCAACTGGTATTCTTAACCAGGACTCCCAACCTGTACTCCTAACCAGCACTCCCAACCTGTACTTTTAACCAGCACCCCCAACCTGTACTCTTATCCAGCATTCCCAACCTGTACTTTTAACCAGTACTCCCAACCTGTACTCTTAACCAGCATTCCCAACCTGTACTGCCAATCTGTACTTTTAACCAGCACTCCCAACCTGTACTCCTAACCTGCACTCCCAACCTTTACTCTTAACCACCATTCCCAACCTGTACTACCAACTGGTACTCTTAACTAGCACCCCCAACCTGTACTTTTAACCAGTACTCCCAACCTGTACTCTTAACCAGCACTCCCAACCTGTATTCTTATCCAGCATTACCAACCTGTACTGCCAATCTGTACTCTTAACCAGCACTTCCAACCTGTACTCTTAACCAGCATTCCCAACCTGTACTACCAATCTGTACTTTTAACCAGCACTCCCAACCTGTACTCCTAACCTGCACTCCCAACCTTTACTCTTAACCAGCATTCCCAACCAATACTCCTAACCAGCACTCCCAACCTGTACGACCAACCTGTACTCTTAACCAGCACTCCAAACCTGTACTCTTAACCAGTACTCGTAACCAGCACTCCCAACCTGTACTCTTACCAACACTCCCAACCTGTACTATCTACCGTTACTCTTAACCAGCACTCCCAAACTGTACTCCTAACCAGCATTCCCAACCTGTACTCCTAACCAGCACTCCCAAACTGTACTCCTAACCAGCATTCTCAACCTGTACTCTAAAAAAGCACTCTCATCCTGTACTACCAACCAGTACTCGTAACCAGCACTCCCAACCTGTACTTCTAACCAGAATTACCAACCTGTACTCCTAACCAGCACTCCGAACCTGTAATCCTAACCAGCATTCCCAACCTGTACTACCAACCTGTACTCTTAACCAGCACTCCCACCCTGTACTTCTAACCAGCTCTCCCAACCTGTACTCTTAACTAGCATTCCCAACCTGTACTACCAATCTGTACTCTTAACCAACACTCCCAACCTGTACTCTTAACCAACACTACCAACCTGTACTCTTAACATGCACTCCCAAACTGTACTCTAACCAGCACTCCCAACCTGTACTCCTAACCAGCACTCCCAACCTGTACTCCTAACCAGCACTCCCAACCTGTACATTCCCACTCCAAACTGACTCTGTTCTGTTTGTCACTGTATTTTGTGTTGTTTTCTGTTGGTCCATTCACACAATGTAAAGGTCACCTGATATTTTCAAATAGTGCACAAATATAAAAAGAAAAGGAATGGAATGGAGTTTATGGTGGTGATGGTTTATATTAGTTCACATGCTGTAATGTGTTTGGGTGGGAGCATGTTTGATGATGATGGGGGCGTGTGTGTGTGTGTGTGTGTGTGTGTGTGTGTGTGTGTGTGTGTGTGTGTGTGTGTGTGTTTGTATATCTGTGTGTGTGTAAGGGAGAGTGCAGTATTGTTAGGCAGTCTGGCGCCAACCTGTCTCCTTGGGTCCATTCCACCCACTCTGCTGATGCAGTCAGCCAACACATCTCTATTCTCCAGAGAGAGAGAGAGAGAGAGAGAGAGAGAGATGAGTGGGGGGTGGAAGAAAAAGGAAGAGCGACTACACCTGCTGTGGAACATCCTCTCATCTCTTTTTCCCGACTCTAACACTGTTTTTCTTCACTTACACAAACGTTGTTTTCTGTTGTTATTACATTCTCTTCACTGAAAATGATACCCTGCTATTTTATCTACTGTACTTCCACAATTAGGCTCTATATTACTGCGTCGTCTGAAGAAACACACTGATTTTGACCTGCTGCGTGTAATGATCCTAAGACTAAGTGGTAAATGCACACAACCACACACACATGCAGAATATATACAAGCACATTAAAGGAATTCTTCACCTAGAAATTGTATTTACATATTTTACCACTGCACTCAGGTGTGGTTGATAAGTCACAACATGCTTGGAGTCAAAAGTTAGCTTTTTTAGATTAGAACTGGAGCTAACATGGCTAAGAAACATTAGAACTCTGTAGTTACACAGACTAGTCAGTGTGGTTTAAGACGTGGTGTGACTTTGAGATTTAAAAAATAACAAAAACTTGTGTAGCTGAATGCTGCATCCACCATCTTGGATACCTCACTCAGAGTAGGAAGTGACAATTAAAATAGTTGATAAACATGACTATTGTGTCACATTAAGACCTGGATGCAGTTTGAGCTCACTGAGAGACGTTTTTGGTGATATATTATTGTACGTATTTACTGAAACAATTATTTAGGTGACTATTGAGTTCTAGTGTTACATTTTTAGCCTCGTAGCTACAGTTCTAAACTATAGAAGCACAATTTGCCATCATGTCTTCATTGATGCATCTGGGGTAAGTGGATCCATTATGTCGCTTACTAAACATAGTCTACTCTTAGCAGAAGTCTTTGCTTTGCAGTAGAATTGTTTATTATTATTTTTTAAAATGATTTATAAAAGCAGTTTTATAAAAGCAGTACACCCATGTGTTAAAATAATTTTACTCAGCTTTATTTTGTGCCTAATATCACCTATTAACTGGGGTAAAAAATCAGTCTAGTCATTGATTTACATGAAGGTATTACCTTAATGGACACAAATTATGCTTGATTATCTGTTCAACCAATTGATGGAGCTTTTGACAGAGTGTTTGGCCATTCATGAACCAGTCAGAGACACTGGTGTTGGGTTTCAGCAGGTCATGATGGTGATGAAAAACAGTAAGAAACAAATTCATGCAAAGCTGTAAAATTAAACTAAACCTGTAATACATGCGTCTTCATGTATGAATGCTTTTCCAATTGACATTGATGATGATGATGATGATGATGATGATGCATTTTTAACAACATATATCAAATTTTTTATGAATGCAGCTTTTTATAGTGTTATGTCCCTTTTTTGTATTGTTATTAAAATATAGTAGGCCTCAGCTACACACACACACACACACACACACACACTCACTCACTCACTCACTCACTCACTCACTCACTCACTGTTGAAGGCATTAGTTGTCAGTTGGCTGTGACACTGCTCTGGTGGCACCTTTGTGAACTGCACCTGACCTGTGCAGAACACACACACACACACACACACTCTCTCTTACCAGTAAGTTCACTCTGACATCAGCCTGTCTTTTCCGTTAGTGTTCTTCACTTCTCTTTAATTCACACCTGCCCCAATGCCCCTCCTCCATGTGTGTATGTGTATGTAAGTGTGTGGTGTATGTGCCCCGTGAGGGGGCATGGCGCCATGCCGGCTGGTTCAGGGGGCTCATCTGCTCCAGAATAATTACCCACTTTCCCCTTTGCACAGTGGGGCTTCTGCTTACCACAGTGGGGTCACACACACAACACACACACACATATACACTCACTATAATAGTGCTGCTCACAACCACCAGGTCCCTGTCTGGACAAGGTGGGGCGACTTGCTGGAGCCTCAGCCCTAATATCTCACACAAACACGCGCACACACACACACACACAGAGAGGCATAGTACATCATACACACACCATTATGCTGCTTGTACAGATGGTCTAGGCCACCTGAGACACATGGGTGTTGTAGAGCATTTTCTGATGTAAGTGTGTGTTGAGGTGAGGTGGACTGCACTGAGACAAAGACTGGGTGTGGCTGCTGTTACGACTCTGGATACAAGACTGTAGATGCTCTGGTAAAGGCTGGATCACTTCTCTTTGCTCTTTAAACGCAAGGGCTATAGCCATCTGCTGGTCAGTGTGGGAGCCAACACACACACACACACTGAGACATCCAGAACACACACTTGTACTGTTGTCCAGAGCGATCTCTGCAGTACTCTTTTGATTATAGTGAAGTGATGGATGAATAGGATGGTGTGGTGATAAAAATCAGCAGTTTGCAGCACATCCTGCCAGGAGCACTGTTCTTAGATTGTGTGTGTGTGTGTGTGTGTGTGTGTGTGTATCTGAATGTGTATTTTGTTCAAAACCATGTGCCTGTGTGTGCTCCTGTATGTGTGTGTTAGATGTCACGGTTATCACAGTTATTCAATTAGTTTATCTTTCACAGTGACATGTTTCCTTTACAATAAACAGGAGGTTATAAAGTAAACATATGTGGCTAAAAGAAAGTGGACAGTTTAAAGTTAGTGGCAAGTACAGAAGGATAACTGGACAGCTGCTCTGTTCATTTGTCTAATTTAGGCTTGTTCTTTAAAAGTTTCCTTCACATGACAAAGTTAGACAATAAAATCATGAATCATATTCATTTGTATTGCAATGAATCATATATACAGCATATATATGAGTGATATAGGTTTTAGGCTAAATATACTGTTTTAACCATTTCCAGTCTTTTCCTCATGGCACTACAGTATTATTTATAGTTGTTATCCATCTGTTGATGGGAGCAGCACATCTATATGCTTTGTTCTTTCGTAGTGGCCCTGCCCCTTTTTGGGTAAAAACAGCCCCTCTAAATTGAGTGGCAGTAAATACAAAATATGAGGTTTCTGCCCGTTTAAGACCAAATGTGACCCCGCCAGGGAAAACCAGGTCAAAGTCATTTTTTTTTTCCAAATTTCTTTTTCCAAAACAACTTTTTTGTGAATTTAAGTTTTGTTTTTGATCAAAATATGTACTCTGATAGATATCTGAGACTGTTATCTTTCATTTACAACAATAATACTGAGCGGCTAAGTTTTGTCGCTAATGTGAGTGACACGATATTGACACGATATCTCAATAAGTTGCCCGGTGACTTTGGCCTGGTTTTACCTGGTGGGGTCACATATATTAGTTTATTGCACATCAGTGATCAAAGTTGATATATATACAGTTAAGTAGAGGTTAATGAGTGTCCATTAAAGTGGATGAACAACCCCACTCAGTGATCAGAGCTCAATCAGTGATATTGTCATATTCTGACTAAAACACTTTATCACTGTCTCTCGTTCTGTTTTTAAGGCTGTTTATTTAGCTGTTTTGCTAGACCATTAGAGCCGTTAGCTGTGTAGCTAACATTAACAACTTAGCAGGGGTTTATTGAGGTAACTTGTGTTCTGCCACTGTAAAGTAGACTGTAATACTTCTATCCTCACCCATCTCTCTCTCTCTCTAAATGGGGGTGTGCAATCTCATCTATAGTGACAATAAAGGCCTTCTATTCTATTCTATATACTATATATTTTCACCCATTATGTTAACGCTCTGGAGTCTGAGGGTATTTCATATGTAGTCTGTATGTAGTCTGACATGCCTTCACCTTTTCACAAATTACACCCATCTAATATTATTTTCCCCAAAGTGTTACACAGGCTTTTGTTCAGCACAAACTCAGCAACAGCATTATCAAAACATTAAGAGTGTCATAAATCTATATTTTGATTAAATCTGCTCTAAACTTAGACTTTCAATACTTTCAAGACTTTCAATACTTTCAAACTTGTCAATATATTGTGTAAAAAACACTCTAAACATTTCTAGCCAAGACTTTTGAGCTCTGAACCTTGTAAACAGATATGTTGGCTACACACTGCTCATTACAGTTTTTAGAAATGTTATGTGGTTTTATTTCTAAAGCTTAACAAATGTGTCGACACTGTTTTTT
The DNA here is from genome assembly GCA_036984385.1 of Crenuchus spilurus. Taxonomy (NCBI): domain Eukaryota; kingdom Metazoa; phylum Chordata; class Actinopteri; order Characiformes; family Crenuchidae; genus Crenuchus; species Crenuchus spilurus. The sequence goes on from BRDA01019828.1 coordinate 9,879, forward strand.
ACTGAGTCTCTAACCCTACATTGAATATTTATGATAGGTGTGAAACACTCAGGAGAGGTCTATTGTTCAGGTTCACCTCAGGTGAGAGACTGTTGTTTGCCAACATTCCACAGATTCTTGTCCACTGCAAGCAAACAATGGATCTGACTCGCTCTCACAAACGTGTGTCTGCTTATTTAAGCTCCTCTCACAAATATCTGAAAATATATTTTGATTCAAGCGACATATATTTGCAAATTAGACTCTTTATGGTTTCTGAGGTATGTTTAGTTTTATTTCTAGAATAAAATCTCGCAGAGGTATATAAGTGTTTATGCAGAATTTTGGTTTTGTTCCTGTAGGTGGGTTCGTTGACTCATGAGGGTTAAATCAAGTGTGCTGCGGATTAATGTAATAAAGCCACGTTATGGCTGAGAGCATTGACTGCTCTTTAAAGTAGCTCCCAAAATCTCAGCTTGTTATTTTTTTATTATATTTATATGTTATGCGCTGCACACACACAAACAAACACATGCGCACACTCTGTGTGTACTCGTGTGTAGTGGCAGTAGTAGTGGTAGTAGTAATAGTAGTACTATTACTGTGTGTAGATAATTACTATTGCTCCAGGCCCTTAGAGCTGACCCCTGATGAGTGTCCCTGCTGTTGACTCTGTCTACTCTCCACTCCACATGCTACCTCTCTGCAGAACATCTCTCCACACACACATCAATCTCCCCCCAGCCTGGAGACAACCCAGCTCTGCTTCATCCTCACACTACTGCAGCCACTTACACTCCAACACACACTGCTTATGGCAGACGCTCTTCTTCGCTGTCTCAGCGCACATCACATCTACCACATGTGCTTCAAATCAATACTAACCTTCCAGCATTTTGCTCAAAAAGTTAGCTTCCATCAGGGACGTGCAACTAAATAACCTAAACAGAGGAAAATCTGGATGCCTGTGCACGAGGGGACAGATGCTGTCCATCCCAGTGTTTGGGGACCTCTAGCTCTGAGCAGGCTGGTATATTTTATAGTGACTCACTGTTTGTATTTCTCTCAGAGCAGTGAAGGAGTGTGTATACTGTATCAGTTCTTGTTAAAACAGGCTTGCTAATGTGCTCTTTGCTCTGCTATCCATCCCCTACCTGTTCCGCAGCTTCTCTGGCCTGGTTAGCTTTAGCCGTGATCTGCCTGAGCTCCCCTGTAGCTCTGTAAGTGGTAATACCCTCTGCTCTCAGTCCAGGGGGGCTGTTAATCTCAGCTGTAATCTAAACACACACATGGCCACGTGGGAATATCAAGCTTGCTCTTTTTTAGTCTTTCTTTTACGATTGACAAATGCACGGTGTTGCATTTAAAACGTCCCGACTGATGATATGGTGTTATAGTGTTATCCACCCAGTGTTGCCTGGAGGGGGTTGGCTGCTGTTCACTTCTGCATGCAGGAAGGCACACAGAAGGGAGTCGTTAAGAGTGTTCGACTGGAATACATCAGCCTCCATGTTTGCAGCCAGACTTTTTCTCTCTCTCTCACTGTCTCTCTCTCTCTCTCTCTCTCTCTCTTTCTCTCTTTCTCTCTCTCTCTCTCTCTCTCTCACTCTCTCTTTCTCTCTCT
>BRDA01019832.1:0-12548 GCA_036984385.1 Crenuchus spilurus
ACAGGTTGGTTTCACAGAAGTGTGGTTGACTTGGAGTTACATTGTGTTGTTTAAATGTTCCCTTTATTTTTTTGAGCAGCGTAGACACTGTGCATATAATTACAGAACACAAGCAATTGCACAGATTAAGGTAAAGACAGGTATTGTACATGAGAGTGAATTATGGTGTACTGTGGTGGGATGAGTGTAATAATTAGGGGAAACAGCAGTATCGATGGTCTAACAGATTAGATTAGATTAAACTTCTTTGTCAATGAGAACTTGCCCCAACCAGTGGGCAGCCCTACGGTATCCATGGTGCCCAAGAAGCAGTTGGGAGTTAGGTGTCTTGCTCAAAGGCATTTCAATCATAACCTGTCCGGCGATCAAATCGGCAACCTTCCGGTCACAAGACCAGATCCCTCACCACCAGACCACGGCTGATGCCAGATGACTGAGGCTGATGGCATGATGGTAAAAAGAGTTCCTGTGTCTTTAAGTCTTAATATGCACAGATCTGTAGCACCTGTCTGAGGGGAGTTGAACAAGACTGTGACTCTAGTCCTTAAGGAGTACAAGTCCTGAATGGAGGGCAGGGGAGCACCAATGATGTTTCTTAACCTGTGAGCAATGAGTGTACCATGGGCCTTTGCCCTGTTTACGTGTACACAAATAAAATTAAAGCCCATTTTGTAGCCATGTATCCTCTTGGAACCACCAGTTGTTGCATTCCACACTTTTATAACTGAAGAACAACTCAAATATGTTTGCCTTGTTTTCGATGAAGTTACTAAATAATACTCATGGATAGTAGCTATGCCACCAAAACAGCTGAAAGCATGGACTCCGCAAGACCTCTGAAGGTGGCATCTGGCATCAAGATATTAGCAGCAGATCATTTAAGGTCAGTAAGTTGTACCAGATATCAGATTTTATGTTCTAGAACATCCCACAGATGTTCGATCAGATTGAGATTGAGAATTCGGACACTGTTGGTACTCACCACAGCTGTCTCGGAACACCATGTCCTTCCAAGATCAATCCCACACTCTTAAAAACAGATGGTTCTTCAAGGGTTCTTTAGTTAAGAAAGTGATTCTATATACTAGAACCATGAACATAAGAACCCAAAGGGTTCTTTGCATGATGAAAGTGTTCTTTAAACTAACAAGGAATGTGCCGTAGATGGTTCTATATATATATCAGAGTGATCACAGAACCCTTCTGAGGCTATATAGAACCATTTAAAAAAGGGTTTTGTAGAGAACCGACTACAACACATTCCTCATCAATCTGACGAACCCTTTCAGCACAAAAAGAACCCTTTGTCTTTGAGTGTTTATGGTTCTATACAGAACCATTGTCTTTACTAAAGAACCCTTTCCACTTTATCTGAGTGGTATTCATGTTGAGGTGTATTTGAATGGGGTCTTCCTGACGTAGTGATAATGCTTTGCGCTAAGCCTGAACACATGCGTTGATGATAGTGCAGAAGACTGCGGTTGTTTTTCAGCCCAGATATGCCTGCTGGACCCTCCGCCTGAGCTCCGCCAGGGATTTAATGTGACCTGTCACCCAGCCGACGGAGGAGTGTGTTTCCGCGAGATTATGTCAAGCAGTTCCACCTCTGCCTAAGTACTGTTAAAATTGCTTATACGTCTGTGAATGAATTGGAATGCTCGCAGGAAACAAAGACTCAGGAAAATGGCTAGCACGCGAGAGAGCCTCCTGATTGGCCCGTCATTCCCCCGGCCTGCTTCTTAAGGACTTAACAAGGATGTGATATGAGCCGGTATGAAATATATATGTGTGTATCTGTACACGGCTTGTACTCAAGCCTCTGGGTCTTACCTTCAAGACGTCGGCACTGGAGACGCCGGAGGAAACAAGGGAGAACAACATGAGAGAACTTTGGGCTCCGAGACGTAATGAAGTATTTAAGATCTCCAGAATGTTTTATTGACAGAAGTGTAAAAAATATATAATACATGGGAGCCCACCGGGTCTCCAGAGGAAGGCTTTAACGTTTGTTTTTCAGAAGTGTTTAATGGTATCGATTTTTATTGTTCAATGAGCCGTGTGAAGTCTTTGACAGGTTTATCGAACAGACAATGTTCTGGAAGTGTGCAGTGCAAGCATTGTGTTTCAGATGCATGCTCCTTAATATGATGGGTGGATAGGGAGATAAAGAGAAGGAGGAAAAGAAGAAGGGTAGAAAGCATCAAAAGGAGCTGAGATTAAGGAATTTTAGAAGCTGGGGTTGATCTGATTACGACATTTTCAGATGTTGGTCTTGACGCGCCTTTAAACGTTCTTCTCTCTGCCGCTCATGAGCTCTGTAGATGTTGTGATTCTGGATGTGCTCCCTCAGCAATGACACATGTGAGGACTTTAGTGGCCAGTAGAGGCCTCCCATGCTTTGTACAACTTGTTTTCAACATTCGGCAGGTTTATTTATGTTTCTTGTCCTGGACACTTGAATGCTTACTCACCTCTGGTTCTCTCAGCTTCACACGACCAAACAGTTCAAAACATGACAAAAACGACTCTAAAGGTGTAGCCCATCAGACAACAATGTGGAGCAATGCAACACATTACATTACTACTGTCTCAACAAAAACCTCAAATTAGCAAAAGTATGTTCTTAAATAAATGAAGCTTTAATCCCAATGGCTTTGAAATAAAACAAAACTTTTTAGCTAAAACATAATCATATTCATGAATAAAGTGCCATTATTACAGTGAATCTCATGATGAATGGGCTAACACAACTTTTATCCAATTCATCATGAGATTCATTGATATTTCATTCATGTAATGTCATTCAAATGGTAAGAAAAATGGATGAGAGTTGCTAGAAGTTGAGTATTATTGGCTGAATGCGAGATATTGGAGATCCAATTAAGAGTATTTTGATTGAATGTATCCAAAGGTGCCAAAAGTATTCACATTCATGACTCAGGTAGAAGTATAGATACTAGGGTTTAAAACGACTTTTATAGAAGCTGAAGTATCAACTTAAGCTTTTTACTGAAGTAAAAGTACAAAAGTTCTGGTTTCAAAACTACTTAAAGTGTAAAAGTAAAAGTAATGTAAGAAAAACAAATGCCAAAACTTAGGCTGTGCCACAGGGGCATATAGTGCACTACCCCCCCACCCCCAAAATAATTTTTTCTAAAAGTCATAATGACTATAATTTTATATTATAATGGGATGGGATTTTTTTGGGATGTACTGGCTTCCTGTTTCAGCTGCATATCTGCCCCTTAAAAATAAAACATTTGAGTCATTTAAATATATTAGTGGACCACATATGTGTAGTACTGAGCTTACTGGAGAGTGACGAGACACGTGACGTGCAGGTGTGATGGATAGCTTACCAATAGGGTATCAGAACGGTATATGTTTATACTTCTCATCCAACCAATCACATCCACTCTTTCTGGATGGCCAGTTTATCTGGATGTTTTTTGAATGATCACAAATGATCACAAACCGAAATGAAATACATAGAAATAACGAGGCTGTTTTTAAAATGTAAGGAGTAGAAAGAACCGATAATTACATGAAAATGTAAGTAAGTAGAAGTAAAAAGTCGTCTGAAAATAATTATTCCAGTCAAGTACAGATAACCAAAATTTCTACTTAAGTATAGTAACAAAGTATTTGTACTTCATTACTTGACACCTCTGAATGTATCAAATATACAGCTCTGGAGAGAACTGTAGATAACCAGTTTTTTTGGTTTTACTGTTTATATACATATCTTAATTATAATTTTTGGGTGTTTTTCTATGAACTACTGCCAACATTTCAAAATTCAAAGTAAAAATATTTTCATTTTCATAGCAGTTGTTTACCCAAAATGAACAACTGGTCAAAAGTCCTCACATAAGGTACAGAAGACAGCTTCATATTCATTTTAAACAACACAGCACTAATGTGGTTTTTTTTCAACTTATAACAGTTTAGAAATCAATATTTGGTGGAACAAGCTAAATTTGTTTATGCGCTCCATCAAACGTTCACATTACTGTTGAGGAAGTTTAAGCAACTTTGCATTGCTTGATAATTTGCTGACCATCCTCTTGATCACATTCCAAAAGTTTTCTCTTTTTTTTACCCAATTTTCTCCCCAATGTGTTGGTAACCAATTGACCCGCCCATTCGTTGACTCTCCCAATCACTTGTAATGTTTCTGACTCTAAGAGGGTGCAGACTAGCCCAGGTCTCCTCCAATGCAAATTCAAGCTCCACCTCTTTTTGAACTGCTGCTGATACATCTTCACCGGGCAGCCAATGCACTTGGAGGAAAGCTCAGGATTCCCAGTGGTGATGGATCACCTGGCAGACACCTGCGCCATATAAAAGTGTGTGCACACTTTAAATCCTTACATTACACATTTAATTTACAGCAGCTACTGAATAAACAAATGATCAAGTCATTAAGTGAATAATGAGCTGCAGTCTAACTAGCAAATATCTACTCTTCCAAATAAGCTGCGTTTGCTGCATGTGGATGTAACCCTGTTTCAAGGCTGGCCCATGATCTCTCTGAACATGTGTCCATATTGTTCATGCATCATTACTGTGGCAGTGTGTGTGTGTGTGTATGTGTGTGTGTGTGACACACATCCTCCCTCCTGATCCTCAGTCACTGCTGTAATTTCTATATCCGCTGTCATGGTAACGCAGCAACAGGGAACAAAATGGTACCCTAACCTCTGGTATTCAACACAAGCCAAAGCAGACCTCTGGCTCAGGGATGAGACCCCTAGAAACCTCAGTTAAAGGAGCACTCCAGCATTTTGTGCTTAGAAAAAAACTTTAAATTGAGCTTATAAAATACAGCGATCAGCTGGGATATCTGTCCAAATATTTGTGGAAACCCATTCTAATGAATGCATAAAGCTACGTTAAGTTGAGATAGATACACAGCTTGTCTAGGCTCTGTAGAGAACTGCCAATAGAATAGAACTAAACACGAACCTGTTGGCACCATGTCCAATGCCAGGTGGGCTAGGGGTGCATAAAACCTGCATTGAGCTGTGGAGCAGTGAAACTGTGCTCCATCCAGTATGTTTGGGATAAGTTAGAGATGATGTGGAAGTGGATTAGATTTTAAGGGAAGGTTCAAATCTTGTAGATGATGTGTTGGATGCTGGAGAAAAATGGACCTTAGAGACTGATAAGGTCTGAATTGTTAGCAGATGACCAAATCAGGGCATCTCTGAAGCATTAAGGCTCCCAGTCAACAGTGGTCAATGACACCTCCAAATCTCAATCTGAGCATCTGTGGGATGCGCTGGTACAGCAGGTCCAATCTGTGTCAGCTCCATCTTATCACGTACAGGACTTAAATGATCTGCAAACATCTCGATGCCAGATACAGCAGCACACTTTCAAAGGTCTTGTAGAGTCTATAACTCTGTGGGTTGAAGCTATTTCGTGGCATGGACAGCATATTAGCCTTAGAAGCAAGCTGGTTTTTGTGCTACGACTGACGGTACAACCCAGCTAACAATTTCTGGTTAGTAGAACATTTTCTGAATGTCACAAATTTCTTAGAACGTTTAATCTTCTAGATGTTTCTAGAACAGTTTTATTTACCATCTTAACCATCTTGAAACTCAGCTTTCAAGAGTGACCAGAAACAATAAAGAATAGACAACATCTTATTTATTAGAGATCAATTATACAAAGTTAAGATCACCTGACTAACCTTTGAACTGCCTGTGCAGAACATCCTCCAGCTCAAATGAATTGCTGACTCCTCCCTGACTCCTCCCTCCCTGCCTCTCCAAAGAACTGGCGTCATGATATTCAGAAACGTCTAGCTGATGTTGCTTCAAACTTTGCCATAAAGTTAATGTTTGACGAACTGAGAACATTCTGTGAGAAACATTCCAAAAACGTTGGAAAGCAAACCATCATGACATCACATGTTTCCGAACATTCCATGAACATTATGTGTGTACAGGCTAACTGACCTGGAATGAAAAATGTTGAACGTTCTTAAAACGTTTCATGTTAGGTGAGAATGTACAGATTTTTCCATGTTAGCTGGTTTTCTGTTCTATACACTAGAAAGTATCTCTGATTACTGACCATATGCCTCCAATGCTTCAGAGAGTTTTTTATTTTTTCCCGATTTTCTCCCCACTGTGTTTGGTAGCCAATTGACCCGCCCATTTGTTGACTCTCCCTAAAACTTGTAATGTCCCTGATCAGAGGAGGGCGCAGGCTAACACAGGCCTCCTCCAATGCATGTGAAGTCAAGCTCCGCCCCTTTTTAAACTGCTGCTGATACATCGCCGCAAGGTAGCCAGGATGCTAGGAGGAAAGCACAGGATTCCCAATTCAGATGAATTGCCTGGCAGAAGCCTGAGCCAGCCGACATTACAGCTGATTAGCAGAGCTAATCTTTGATTTCTCGGGTCCCGGCTGACGATGGCAAGCAAGCCTTAATTCTAAAATTTGATTATACTGACAGCGCCTTCTCCACTCAGGGCCCTGCCATAAACTCTTCAAGGCCTGATCGAGTGGACGCTGCTTTTCCACAACAAGCTTTTACAAAACCGTAATCATCTATCAGCTCTTCCTCTGCGTTTGCACTTTTTCTATCCACGGCTGTGACCTCGTGTTAACGTCTAACAAACAGCGGCCTAATCAACACGATAAAGCCTCGAGGAGCGAGTAGCAAGACAGAGTTCATACGTTGGGGTAATTTAGAGGCAATAAAAGGCCCTTTGATTAGACAAGCAGAGGCTTCTTTAATGAAGCAAGCTTCTGGGGGCTAATGTGCCACACACACCTGATGGCTCTTGAGAGGCGAGCTGAAAAGAGGAGAGGTATTTTCCTGACAATTCCACAATGGCGAGGAAGCGTTGCGTCTCCAGTCCCGTGGCTGCAGGCACCGAGGCGGAGAGGAGGATGAAGACGTCGACGTTATTAAAATCAAATCTAGAACCTTCCGCACGCCTCGCCTTAATGACGAGCGAGCGGCGAGGCCGTCAGAGGGGGAAGAGAGGAAGATTTCTCTCTTTCGTTTGGCTCCCAGCCCAGATCTCATTCAAGCAGAACTCTTCCCACAGCCAACTTCTACCCAACCAATTAATGAACTACCCTGAGCCCCTCTCCTCCCACCCACCTCATTATTATGACTTGACATTGCGAGAGTGTATTTGTTTTTTTCTTCCCGTTTTTTGACACACAATATTTGGAATACTATCAATTATTATAGACTTACTTTACAAGGACGTCAGTCAGATTGGAAGTCACCTGCTGTGTCATCTACACAAATGCTTATTTTTCAAACACACATGAATTAACTCGTAGCAACACCCCCCTTTTTCTATCACATGACATATTGATTTAAATTAGCTACGGGTCTGTCTGTTGCACTTGTGCAGGGTGTGATCGATCTGTGGGAAAATAAATATCAATTCACTCAAAGCGCAGTGTTTAGTATTGTTTCCTCCTCTCCCCTGTGGAGCAAGTGTAAAATCTAATAAAGGAGATCCGAGAGAGAGCACTTTGATCAGGGCTTCTTCAAACAAGGAAAAGATCACATGGGAAAGGATGGAGGATCTTAGAAGTCCATAATGCCAACGTACGAATGGGGTTTAGCCTTTAAGTGTGAATCAGATCTATAGAAGCTCTTTCATGAAGCCTATCTCTCCCCGCATCACTTCAACAAGCAGAAACACATGCCGCAAACGTGGAGTTCCTCCTCGAGGCAAATTTAGCTTTGGATGCGAGAGGCGTCTGGTTATTTGTGATGGTTTGACTCTTTATGATGTTATTACTGCAGCAAATCTTCATAAACCAGCAAACATCTCTAATAATCCTTTCAATAGCAGGTAGAGACCGCCAGAGAGACTGGTGATGGGCTCTACCATGGGTTCAATTATGATTAACAGACCAAACAGTTTAGCACTGTAACTTCACACCCCAGATGTTCCTCAAGTCCCCCAGCATCCACACCATGTGTCCATTTGTAAAACAGAATGTCCACATTCGTGGTGGGTCTTGTAAACTTTGGAGCTCCAGAGTGGAGTCATTGTAACCAGCAGGCAGGTTTTGGATATTACAAAATGAGATGTTTTCACATAGCACCTGCACACCTGGTTAAGAGAAGTTCTCAGTGCTGGCGCAGGGACTGTACCTACCTGGGCCTGCCGGTAGGTGCAGCATCTATCCCTTATATTAAGAATAAGATTATGATCAACCAACTTAGCCAATGTGATTTTTTACACAACGGAATTTGACCTCCACATTTAACCCATTCGTGCAGTGAAACACACGCACACACACACACTAGTGAACACACAAGGCTGTGAGAATTTGTGCCCAAAGCGGTGGGCAGCCCTTATCCACCGGCGCCCGGGGAGCAGTTAGGGGGTTAGGTGCCTTGCTCAAGGGCACTTCAGTCACGTCCTGTCAGGGGATCGAACCAGCGACCTTATGGTCACAAGACCAGATCCTTACCACTAGGCCATGACTGCATATTCATGACATACATCTATCCATATGGATACATCTATCCATCCATTATCTTATCCATGTAATCATGTTTAGGGTCACCCAAATGGTTCTTTGCATGATGAAAGGGTTCTTCAGATTCAGGAGAACTGTGCTGTAGTTCTATTTAGATCAACACACTTCATTTACACACTCAGACTCAAACACCCACTGGTCTCAACAGCGTCTCAACCGGAAGCGTCCGTCCATCTGGAGGACTGCAGCGAGCACTAGGGGGATCACCCAGAACAGAGTGCCAACCATATCTGGGCATACATACATTCATACATACATACATACATACATACATACACACATACACACATTCATACATACACATCAGGGTAATTTTAGAGTAGCCAAACCACCTGACCTCCATGTTTTTGGACTGTCGGAGGAAACTGGAGTCCCCGGAGGAAACCCACGCAGACACGGGGAGAACATGGAAACTCCGCTCAGATGGGGACTCGGACCCAAGACCTCAGTGCTGAGAGGTGAACGTGCTAACCACTAAGTCACCGTGCCGCCCCACAAAGAAGGGTTCCTCTACTATTACAAACTTCACATTCTAACTATAGCAGAACCTTTTTTGGGGGGCTATGTAGAATCCTTTTCAAAAATGTTCTGTAGAGAACCATTTACAACATTAATCTAAAGAACCCTTTCACCAGGGAAAGAACCCTTTATCCACGAGAAGGGTTCTTTGAGCATTTATAGTTCCATTTTCTTTACTAAGGAAGCCTTGACAAACTTTTTTAAGAGTGTACTTTTTCAGAAGAAAGGAGCATACTCGTATGTTTAACAGAACTTTTGAAGCAGTCAAAAAATGTCAAAGTGAGGCGATGTTGGCTTAAAGGTTAAGGAACTGGAAGACTCCAAGATGATTCAATGGTTTGATTCCCCAAAAGAGCAAGAGTGTTATTGGGCAATGCACCAAACTACTAACTGCACCCCAAGTCCTGTGGATGATGAGACTGCCCCCTAGTGTGTGGGAGCTCACTACTGTATGTGTTCACTGCAGGGATGGGATTAAGGTGGAGGTCAAATTCCTAAATGTGTAGCACTGGGCAGAAAGAGCTGGTTCTTCCTTCTTCCTTAAATGTCTGATGTCAAACATTAAACACCTTCATTACAACACAATCTGATACAGTTATATTCTAATTAAAGGTACCAAAGACGAACCCTTCAGAGTTCCACCACAGTGATGTTCCAGGTACCATTTTCATGCATGCATTTACTTTTTGGAATAAGATGCTTGTAGGAAATGATGCTTATGTTCCAAAATTGGTTTGACTCAAGTATACACAGCCAACAGGTCTTGCTGTTTTGACATATAGCCTCTGCTAACGGTGCTTAGGCTGTAAACTTTAGGGTAAAGGAAAGAGCCTACGGTGAATGGTCCAGAATGCACCACCTCTGATGGATAGCTCCATTAGAACAAGGCCTCTCTTAGGCACCTCATCTGCTGGTGTGACTGCTGACGAGGCAGGGAGCACACACATACACACACCGAGAGAAAGACACAAAAACACACACAGACCCAACCACACACATCCAGAGAGAAATATATATATATAAAAAGGACTCAGCCAAGCATTGAGCTTTGTGCTTGATCGGAACAATGGCTTGACTACACAAGTACAACACGCGTCTGATCCCACTGGCTTGTCGGTTTGGCCTCTTTGGAGGCTTGTTCCTGGGACCACCATGAAACAGGGGAGGCTGCTGAAAGGCCGGACCTGATAATCAGCTCAGACTGGGGGGTGGAGGCGGTGGGTGCTAAACACAATTCATATTTCAGCCCCCACCTCATCCTTCCGCCTGGAGCAGTCAGGCAAGCAGGAAAACCACACTGGATGTTTCAATTTGAGAGCGGTGACTACTGTAGCCCCTCGGGCTGAATGGTACGGCCCACTCGAATGTGACCGCGCAGCCTGTCATGTTGTTTGAAACAGGGCACACACACTTGCTATATGTGCACGCACACTCAAACACACACACTTCCAGCTGTAGAGCCCACCATTCATCAGCAAAATAAATTCACACAACTCCGAATTGGCAAGTGCACAGGGTCGAAAAGCCCACTCAAGTGTTTTCTAATGAGCACGTGCGTAGCGCAAAATGTTGCGGCTATATTTGCCGTGCCATGAATCTGTATTGAAATCTACATATTTCTCCAGAGCGAGGCTTGATTGGAGCTGCTTGCTGGTAAGTGGATCTGGGTTTCTCCACCACACACTTGCAGAAGCCATCTTTGTGTGTTTCAGGGTTGCCGACTCCATCTGATAGCAGTCTGGATCAGGGTTGCCAGGCCCAACAAAAATATCCAGCCCAAAGTCAGTCTAAAACCCGCCCTTCAGAAGCATAAACTAGCCCAAAATATATGTCTGTCACAAGTTTAAAGCGAAGGGCAAAACAACTATGAGTGTACGACTTAGTATTTTGTTAATAAGGGATTTATCATCAGTATTGCTATTTATCTTAAAGTCATTAATAATATGGTAACATGAGTGTTTTATTGATTTTTTTATAAGTTTTATATCCCAGTCAAGAACATTTTTTTTATGACTGCCTTCCTTTAGTTGTCATGTTCTCCTCATTCTTATTGTTGTAATCAATCTTCCTTAGTGTCAACTTGTACACATTTGCCGCTGTATTGACGTAACCTCCAAGGCAACATCCACTTTTTTTGTTGTTTTTTGGCGGCTGCAGTAATTTTTAAAAGTAGCCCAAAAAAACGCACCCCTCCACCCCTGAATTTTCACCTGTGACTGGATTTTCAAACTAGCCCAATTTGGTGTGAAAACTGCATACCTGGCAACTCTGGTCTGGATAATATTTCAGCGGGAGGAGCTTTATAGGCACTATGTAGCTGTTAAATTCATAAGAAATGGCTGTTGTAATAAAGTATTGTTGAGATCTTGAGGGTGTGGTGTTTACATGTCTTATTTATGGGATATAATAACTGCTTTTTGTTGTATGTACTTAGCTAACGGGTTGGGAAAATTTAAATGACCTTGTTTGAGGCGGGGCCAATGAGTTTTGGTTATTTCTACTATTTTGGTCATCGTTTTCACTCCTCTAGCCACAAATCATCAAAGCTATCTGCTGTAAATATGGGCAAGTTGATAAAAATCTTCTTATCTTGTGATCTTATGTATTAAGGAAACAAGGAGAAAGTCTGTTGCCCATATTTCTATTTTTCCTCAATGAAAGTAGCAAAAAATGTTGATTATAGACTGTAAATGCAGTACAAAATTCCCTGTATAAGAATAATTAAAAATAGCATTGATAACACCGTCATTCTTGACTTTTCTCTAAAAACATTTCAATCCTGGAAGGCCTCGGATAATTGACCCTTTCATGCTCCACCCACAAACACATTCTCATAGCAACTGTTGCTAGGTTAGACAAGCTTTATAGAACTTTAGCAAAATTCAGAAAACTCCATCACTTTAAATGTGTGAAAGGCCCTTTTGTTGTGGCCGAGTGGTTGAATTGTTTGTCTTATAGTGAAGATCTCATTGTTATGGTGGTAAATTCACTTTTCTGGCCTGGCTCATATCAGTTAACTAGCAACATGGTCCAGTTCAGTAGGGCAGCATTATGTAGTGCATCTGATCCCGTCTGTTATCGGGTTAAATGGGAACAGTTGCTATAAAAAGAAGACATTGGAGAGAAGAGCAGGGCAGTTCCTGGAGTTACAGGGCTAAACCAGTGGGCTATCTCAGTGTGTGTATGTCATCCACGGCTGTCTGCCTCAAACAGGGCGTAAGAGACGGAGTGATGACGTGACAAACAATTACATGTTAGCGCTCTATTTATAACCGTGCCCTTTCAGATTATTGTGCCCTCTCAGGTCTGAGATAACACTCCCTAAAGACAGCAAGGGTGGGTAGGTAGGTGGTTGGTGTGTGTGTGTGTGTGTGTGTGTGTGTGTGTGTGTGTGTGTGTGAATGATGTATGGAGGTGAGGTAGGGGAGAGAGAAAGAGTGATGTAATGAGAGTGAGATGAAGGGGGGAGACAGGGGGTTTAGAATGATGGA
>BRDA01019833.1:0-13766 GCA_036984385.1 Crenuchus spilurus
GTCTGTCTGTCTCTCTCTCTCCATCTCTCTCTCTCTCCCCCCCCCCTTGCACACACACACTCTTGGTGTCACATAGAATGTTCCATGACAAAACACTTTTATTTCCAAAAATGATACTAAATCTACTTTAATAAAATCCACACATACTGACAGTCTTTGGTCCAACAGTGAGGTAAAGAGGTGTCGTGTCACATGACCGTGTCATCACTTCGTTTTTTCTTAACACTGAATGCACTACAAGGCAAGTTTAATTATAGAGCACCTTTCATACAGAAGCAATTCAAAGTGCTTTACAGAAAAAAAGAAACAGTTACATTTAAAACCAAAACAATTACATAAAAAGTCAAATGATATATTTTAAACTGAGCTGTAAGCCTGCTCAAACAGGAATGTTTTAAGCCTTGATTTAAAAGTGTCTAAAGTTGGGGCTCTTCTAATATTCTCAGTCAGCTGGTTACCTTTGAGAATTGACAATGAGATATTAGTCCATAAACAACCTCAATAAACAATATTAATTACTAGAACAGGAAATATTAGCCTTATTATTCATAAATATGCATTATTAATAACTAGAATAAGAAATATAATTTCATAAACGGCCTCAATAAACACTACACACTAGAATACAAGACATGAATCCATACACATACTCAGTAAACACCAGAATAAGAGGTGTGTAAGCACTTTTAATGTAGATTGTTAGAAAGGAAAAGGTTTATCTTATTCAAAGCCTTGTGGTGGAGAGTAAACAGCTGTACTAAAGTCTATAAACTCAATGTCAACAATTTGTGGGAGGGAGTCACCAGGTCTCCAAAACTACCATCGGATGCCACTTCCATGCCAACAGATTATTATATACAGGCCTGTCATACACACAGTAGTTTTCCCATTTAAGGGACCAAAAGGAATCTGACAGGAGTCCAGTCATTGTTTTCTGATTACAGTGTTAGTTTTGATGCTGCACTCATTGATTTGGCTTATAGTAGTTTCACACACACTTCAGAAGAGGTTTTAAAGTACAGTTATTATTTGATGTGTACATGGATGTGAAATGCAGTCTAGTTTAATGTGTTTGTTGTGCAATTATCTGAATTAATCAAGCGTGAGTTATATTTCACAACTTAAATTTGCCTTTTTAAATAGTACATATAAACAAACAAAGCCAAACTTCTCCTGGAAATGACATCCCAAATGTAACCATCACACTGTTAGCTTCACATAGGCCTAATTAATCAAATCTTCACAGTTCTGGCTATGTGCTGGGAAAACAGAATGTAAACATGCTCACGAAGGGTTTACTTCTCACTTTTGACAGTTCTGGACCTTGTTCTGGAGCTCTCAGTGGAGAACATCCTTATGCACAAAAAGACCTTGAAATGCTACAAGAAACCAAGTCCAGTAATTAAGCTGAATTATGTTAACACTGCTGGTAATCATAGCAGATAGCATAACGTCTGACATCATGGGTTTGATGAATTAGCTTGTGACATGTCACAGGCGTTGACATCAATGTTATGACAGTTACCCCTAATGGTGACATTACCATTATATTAATAGACATAATACGCCATGACAGCACATGACATCTGCCGTGAAATGTTTACGTCATGGTAAAGTGTAGAGTTTATGTACAGTGCTGTTGTAACAAACCATGTATCTCCATTTTGGACCTTTTTCCATACATAACCTTCATTTATAAATATTGTACATTCATAATGAATGGATCCATAGAAATGGTCCAAAATCAATTGAAGTCTTTATACCATTTTGATGCTTTTCTATCCAATAGTAATGGTGTATCACTACTGTCCAATTAAAAACTGAAAATGGGAACGCAACAGGAGACATTTTAATGGAAGTTAATGATTTTTCCCAAGGATTTTTTGAGCTTTTTTTTTTCTTAATATTTTTGTCAATTTTCTCCCTTTTCCCAATGTGGTAGTCGCCAAATAACCCAACCCATTAGTGGCTCTCCCATCACTTTCCACTGTCCCTGACTCTAGGAGGGTGAAGACATGTACACACCTCCTCTGCTTCGTGCGATACAGCCTACGCCTCTTTTTGAACTACCACATGATACACAGGGTCCCTAGGCAACCAACGTGCTCGGAGGAAAGCGCAGGGTTCCAAGCTCAGAATGGACCAATCGGTAGACGCCTGAGCCAGCAGACATTGCAATGTGAGAGTGCCGACCAGAGACCACGACCAATTTTTGCTCTCTTGAGCCACTCAGGGCTCAATTTTTGATCTATTTTGGTCTATTTTTCATGCAATGTAAAGACAGTATGCTGTGTTTAAATGGTGTAGAAAAGCAAAAAGTGGAAAAATTAGAGATGCATAATTTTCATGAGACATCAATTCTATACTCATTAAATTCTAAGGCTGCTCTTAGTAGAATGTGAGTTCAGTAGTGGTAGCAGAGCCACTGTTAGTCATATTCTCATGACCTTTCCCTCACATGCATACAAACACACTCATCCTGCCCCCACCTGTATAAGTGTGTGTCAGTCTGAAAAGCTGTCTAGTTAAAATTTCCATCAGACCTAATTCTGTTTTTTTTCTTTTTTTTGTTCTTTTTGTTTATGTATCAGCGCTCCCCCGTTTTGGGTGATTTACATTCTGTTCAAAGTTTTCATTAAAATGCAAAAGATTTTTTTCCCTCCCTAACTCTCACTCTTTCCTCTTCAATCTCTCAAATCCCCTGGCACTTGAGAATTAGCTTCACTCACATCTCTCTGTCTCTCTCACACACACACATCCACATCACACACCTTCTCTTCTGCTTTATCCCTCTCTCTCTGAACACCTTTAACAACATAATAGGGGATTCTAATAGTTGCATTCCTGCTTTTGGGCTTATAAGTTGTCAATCATGCTCATACTGTGGGGAAAATAAACAAACCGCATCAAACCGGCCTCTGTTTAAAATCCCGTCCACATGTAATTTTACATCCATTTTTCAGCGTTGAGGCCGCCCATCTAAGAGAAAACAGCATTTTCAGTCACTAAAAATTGAGGTTTTTGGCAACACACTGTGGGTGGAGATCTTTGTAAATAGTTTTCAAACATCTCCACCCTGGAGAGTGTTGCCAAGTGTTTGTGTTTTTGTTTAGATGAGCTAATAAACTTGCGTGTGCTTGTTACAGTTTTCATTTACTGCGCATGCAGAGTTCTGGGCTTTAATGTGTGCTTTGTAATTTGTGGGTTATAACATGTTTATAACGTTAACAATGATCTACTGGCATCTGCAAGACAATGGGGTAACCAGGATGATGCAAAACAACCTGTCTCACATGTACGTGTGCACCAAAAGTTGGTGTATTATTGATGTCAACATATTGAATTCCACACATCAGTGTCACTTTGTCAGTCTCAGCACTTTGTAAAATGTACATAAATATCTTCTGGCAGTATGAGCTGGCATGTTCTTCTCAGTGTTTTCAATTGCCTTTCATAGAACAGAGCTACACGGCTAACAACATGGAATAACTTCCCTGAACTTCATGCATTTGACTGCTGGTTTTTGCTGTTTGCTCAAGATCCCGCCTCTTTGAAAGCTAAACCAATCATCATATAGAGCAGCGAAGAACAAGCATTTGCAGAATCCAATAAACAATAAGATATTTATATGCAAATAGCACTTTCAGTACCCTCATAGACTGCCAGTGATGTAAGGCATCTGGTCAGAATGACTGTAAAAGTCTGCTGTCCAATAAATGTTCATCTTTGCTCTACTTAATACTGTGGACCAAAAACATACACAAACCACATTTGGAGGGGGTTTAAAATCCAACAGTCGGATTTGTACAGATCCATCTCAGTCCAGACACTCAAATCGGATTTCCAAGTGTCTTTCCTGTCACTCGCAATGTAACAAACACTGACTGTCAAATCCAGACTGACTTTAGTGCAGGGATCCAAGAAGAGCGCCACACTGGAGTCCCAGGTTGCCACGTCTTGAACGATTCTCCAGTCCATTGTTTGACATGAAGCAGTTCTACACAAGTTTAAAACTAACCCAAAATCTAAGGAGTATAATCATCGACGTTTGAGAAAGCTAGAATAGTTTTTTTTGCTACTCTTAAAGCTTATTTTAATCTTACTTTGCCATTCATTTGTTGAAGCATTTTCTATGTATGCATGTGTGTATGAATGTGTGCATGCATTAGTTTTCTGAAGGTGGTGGTACATGTAAACCATCACCCCACCACCTCTGAAATTTTAACTAAAATTGTATTTTTAAATAGTCCAACAAAATCATGAACCTGGTAACTCTAAAGCTACATCACCAGCATGGCTGTACTTACTGATGCCTGCATCGTTATCACAACACCATATGCAGACACATTTGTGATCTGTAAATCCAATCTAATCTGTTTTCTAATAACAGGATGGACAGTTGTTTCAACACATCTGATTAGAGAAACAAATCCGATTGGTCTGCAGTCTGAACACAGCCTATGAGCTGAGCTTCCACAAGACAATTCACGTAGACTGTGGCTATCAAAGACAGCGTACAGTAAATAAACAAACAGTAACAGAATGTGGTGCTGTAGATATGTCATACTTTTCATACCATTGCAATAAAAATCACAAAATAAATGCATTGTTAACCATTTCAGTAGTGTATCATAGTGAAAGTTTGGTCTTTTTTTAATTATACTTTTAACTGAATAATAATTTTATAAAGTTTGGTTGATTTTTTAAAATTAGAATTTTAACTGAAATAATTTTAATTGATTCATAATTAATCATAAAATGTTCATAGACGTAGTTAAAAATAGTCCCTAATTTCGGGTTTTATTTTTAGTGATAGTATACAAGGACGAGTCAAAAAAATGAAATATACACAAAAAAAAAACATTTATGAGGTAAAAGAATAGCATTTCTTGCTTGCTCACACTTATCTCACTTGTGCTTGTGTGCTTCAGCAGAGCAAATAAACGGATTGATACAGTTTTAATTAAGCTTTCCATCACAGCAGCATCAGTAAATAAGCTTCACATTATTTCTACAGGTGCTCCCTCACTAACAACCCACTAATAGCGGCTGGTGTCCTGTATGCTCCGGCACTCCAGAGAGCTAATCCCCATCCCAGCCTCAGGCTAGACATGTGCCCAGGATCCGTGGGCTTTTGTCACTTTGTATCCATCACATTCAACTAGCTACATTACTCAAGCTAAACTTGGCCCTCAGGGCCTATCCCAGCCTCATAGACAAGACGGCTGCTCAAGATGCCCAGACATAGTACAGCAGGCCGGGTCTTTATGCTCTCGTACTGACCTGTATCTGCAGATCTACCATTGTACAGGACACAAAACTATTTATACTGAAGCATGTCAAGATCTGACTAGGCATCTCTATTATTTTAGCTGTTTATGTTTACATTAAAGAAAAGCTTCATTCAGAAATCATATCTACACCCTTTCCCATACAAACTTAAAAGCCTTATCAGTGTGATACCTTCAGTTGGGTTTACACTCACTATCATGTCTCATTCAAACTTTGACACGGGTCAGCCAGCTACCCAGATTGAGTGGGAGAGTGGTGAGCTCCGCCGGATAACCGTCCTGTTTTTTACAAACTCAAAGCTAAAGACGCTGGTTTGGACTTCAAGTGCAGATAGAGGTGGCAGCAAAAATAGTAAAAAAGGACAAACAAAGACAAACTAAGCAGTGCCGCAACCAGGGTTTGAACTGGCACAGTGGGATAAAGAAAGCATGGTGTACAGTATGCTGCTGCTGCAGTTATGATAATTTGATAATGCCATAAAAAATCTAATCTGGAGAAACGACAGAAGGTTAATTTTGGCGCATGCAGCAGGTGAACTGGGCAAATATTGCCAATCAAACAAAAAAGGCTTGGAGATTGTGAGGAGTTACCAAAACCCTGGGGGTACAAAACTTGTGGATTTACAAAGCTGTACTAGCTAACCGGCTCAGCTCCCGGGGGATACAGAACCCATTCCGGGGCATGTGGGATTTACAGGCAGCCTGCTGAACCAGATCAGCTCTCAGAGAGGCATAAACTCTACTGTGGACACAAGGAAGACTCCATGTGATCATCCCACACACACAAGACAGTAGCACAAGTGAGTCATACAATCAGTATAGTGAAATTACTCGTCTGCAACATAACACAAAGCTCTTTTAAAAACCATGTCACAACTGGGAGCAGTATTGTGGGACCAACTAATACTGGCACTAGCAAATGAGGGAAAAGGAATCAGACCCCCAAGACAAACAGCCAATCAGAGAGGGTGGCCCAGTGATTGCACCAAACTAGCCCTAGCTGCTAACAATGAGACAGCTGTTGACTAACAGCAAATCGGAGGAAAGGGGCTTGCGCAGAGCAATGAATCGCTGTACAGCTTGGGGTGGTCCCTTACAATGTTGCCCTTTCCATCAGCACGCTGACCAGTGTCACTCACAAGGTAACACCTCACCAATTATACAGGTGTAAGCGTTTTCAAGTTATCCCCTGAGGTATCCCCACCTAGCCAATCTACATACTGCTGTCCAGTGACTTTTGGGTCTTGTTAGATACAAATTCTGTGGTGTTAGACATGCAATTAGGAAAAGTCTACTTTCAGTGAATGCCATCTGTGAACATGGTTGATGTAAACAGTATAGAGTGATGTGTGTGTATGTGTGTGTATATATATATATATATATATATATATATATATATGCCTTTCACCATAGACACTGCTATATTTGTAGCTGTTCCACGAGTTTTGCACCATCTACTGGAATTCACTCACTGGTGGCTTGTAGACAAGTCTCGTAGGGGTGGACACACTGAGAGTTTAATCCAAAATTATGGACTCATCCCAAACTCAAAAGTCAGCAATTTTTGGACATAGAGGCAATGGGCTACTGCAGAGTACACCACATAGTGACATTTTAACTCATGAGCAAAAATATTTGTCTGATGAATAATATAACACCAAAGTCAGGCTGATTTTCAGAGTGTAAACCCAGCTTTAAGAATTAAAGCTAAATAAATGTCAGAGTATCACAGACACTGGTCTCATATGTAGCTTCTGATACACAGTTATCTACTCTCAGTTCAAGTAGATTGTCACTGTTTTCCCAGAGACTCTATGGGCATCTTACTTGGTGCAGAGCCAATGGGTATTCCATTGTTTTCAATGGAGCGGTGATGCCCCTGCCAGCTGCAGATTTTTGCAATCAAGGTGGAATAAACCACATGCTTATTCTATTTCCAGAAACGTGGGGATTCTCCCTAGTTCTGAAGTCCTAATCCCGAATGCACCATTACAAATATTAGCATTCAAAAACACTTTTGACGTAAAATAGTGGCTGACTATATTGCCCAGCGTACAGATGGGAACGGCATAGGTTTACCAGTAATGCTATCACTATGGCAACATTTACACAGCTATGTGGGCCATATGTTGTTACTAATTTTGCTGTGAGGCATGGAGGGGGGGGCGCTTTTTCAACTGTGATATAAACACAGCTTAGACTTACAATATCCGTACCATTCTCACAATTCCCTAATAACAGCAAATGGGACAGTGTGTCTGTAGTGTAATTGTTAGTGACTTTCAGCCGGACTTTGGGATTGTGACTGTAATGCATTGTTCCAGCCGTGGTTGGGATTTGCTAGCAGGGGAGCGACAAAGGGAAGGTATATATATAATATTATTGTGCGAGAGGCTGGCTGAAAATTGCGAGTTGGGGAATGGCCTATCTGTCCCCACAGTGCAGTTATGCTGATTCCATTTTCTTGAGCGAAGCATTCTGCAGAGCAAGCTCCGTTTGAGCCTCCTCTTCATCTCTCACTTAGTTTGTGCTGCTGCTGGAAACAAAACGCAGGTGTGTGTGTGTGTGTGTGTGTGTTAATGAAACAAAGGAATGGACATCTACTCCAGTCCATAACAAGAAGCAAGGTGAACATGGCAGAAATCTTATAAAGAGTCTCTGATGTTGGCTTCATTTGATGTTCCTTCACATGGGCTACCTCTCCTAGGAGAATGAACGTGTGTGTGTGAGAGAGAGAGAAGAGTAGATATCTTTGTTCAATGATTTTGGTGTATTTCTTCTGCCTGTTGCCAGGTTTGCCTGTTTGTTCGGTGTGTGAACTTCTGAACTGATAAAATATGTGATGATATTATTAATAATATGATAAAACAACCAACCTACCTTTTCACTAAGACTCTTCCAATCACTTGCAATTCCCCAAGTCCCTGCAATGTTACTCTAGGAGGGTGAAGACTAGCACATGCCTCCTCTAATGTAGCTGAAGTCGATGGCCTCCTCTTTTCCAATTTTCAAAAAAACATTCTTGGAGGAAAGCACAGCACCCTGCTCTGATGGATCAGCTACAGATTACTTAGTAGTGATGGGGAGAGAGCGCTACCCGCCGATGGAAAACACCAGGAATTGATCCTCTGGGCATAGTATATATGCCTTAGGGAGTTTTCACACCGACACTATTTGGTTCGGTTAAAATGAACTCTGGTTCGTTTGCTCACTTGGTGCGGTTCGTTTCGTCCGGTGTGAAAACAAGTAATCGAACTCGGGTGTGGATCGAACGAACCGTACCGAGACCAGCGAGAGGTGGTGCTCTTGGTCCGGTCCCAAATGAACTCTGGTGCGGTTCGCTTGCGGTGAGAATGTGATCCAACCCGACAATGGTGTAACTCCACAAGTCTGAGCTAAATGGAGAGCCGGTTAGCGCTAAAACTGTACTGTACTGTTGTTGCTGCTGTTGCGTGGCACTAACCAACCGTATAAGACTGTGTGGCACGGCGCTGTCTCGCATTAGGGCTCTCAATACAGTTAAACAGCGGAATGGAGCCGTGACTCGGGACAGGTGAGTGATGCAAGGCAGCGGATGAACGCTGCACAGAAACAGGACAGTCCAGTATTAGCTCTTACTGCTCCTGCTGTAGTATTTACTTTCCTGTTCCCGCGCCAGACAGCTCTGACCAATCAGAGACAATGTGTTCACGTGGTTTGTTGGGACGCATTTTGGTGCATTTAGGTAAATAGCGGGGGAAATGCTCCAAGTTAAACGAACTGGGTCTGATTTGGACCAGAGAAACAAACTACCGGTGTGAAAACGCCCTTAGTCTGCTGAGCCATTTGGGGCAGAAATACAAATATCTTGTGCCATTGTACATCATTCAGTGTCTGATTCTCTGCAAAGTACATAAAGATTTAAGATTAAAAGTGAAAGTGCGCAATCATTGACCAATTTGCTTGCACACCGAGGAATTTAACCTCTTTATTGAACCCATCCATGCAGTGAAACACACTAGGGGGCAGTGAGCACACAAGCCCAAAGCAGTAGGCAGCCCCTATCTACAGTGCCCGGGGATCAGTTGTGGGATAGGTGTTTTGCTGAAGGTTACATCAGTCATGTCCTGCCAAGGGATTGAACCAACAACCTTCTGTGCCCTAACCACCAGCTGTCCCGGTAGGTATGCTGGTATTTCTTTTGCTGTTTATAGACTGTTTCAGCTTCAGTTTTTAAATTCTGTAGGCAAGGTTTTAGACTTTGGGCTTGATATTTTTGCTGGACCTGGCAACCTTGCTGTGTGTTTCCTTTTTTTGCTGATTTTTTTTTTTTTTTATCTGACAGTAGCAGCACTTTCACGATCATGCTAATATCTTCTTATGAATTATTCTATAGATTCTCTATACAACTTCATTGTAATGGATCCATATCCCAGTCATGCCTCACATGCCTTACAACCTGTGGTTCAAGTGAGATTAATGAGATTAGAGAAGACAACACAGTCATTGTGACCGATGGTACCTCGCTACTTTTTCAACACGGTGATACATTCAAATATAGTATTAATAAGATGCAATTATATAACAATTGTAAATTTAGACATGTAGCTATTGTTAATAGCATTAGACTAGCTAATGTTAGCATTTTTAAAGTAGCAGTTAAATTTGTACAAATTTAGCATAATGCTAGGCATGACTAAACTACAGACTTGCTAATGTCAGGGTTATTAATGTAGCACTTATTTTAGACATTAGACTAATGTTAGATATAGTATTAATTTGTTTTTTAAGTACATTGTGAATAGACCTTAAACATCAAGCAAGCTAAAATTGGTATTGTTAAAGTAATCTAGACTCTAGCTTACATTATGCTATTTTTTTTTTTTTTTTGCGGTAACACTGTATAATAACTTTCATTCATAGCTCATTAACTAATGATTAATAACTGTGAACAAATCAGTAGTTCATGAGAATTTCATTACCAAATGATTTACTATCGATTTACTAATGATTTGTTAACATTTGCAAAAATTAATACAATCATTAGTAACTACATGAACTGTCATTTATAAACATTTGTTCATGTTCAGATTCTCATGAACTAATGATTTGTTCAGTTATTAACCCAGGGGTGTCCAAACTGCGGCCCGCGGTCCATTTTTAATTGGCCTGCAAGAAATTTTATACATAGAATAGAATACAATTGTAAATTTAGACATGTAGCTATTGTTAATAGCGTTAGACTAGCTAATGTTAGCATTTTTAAAGTAGCAGTTAAATTTGTACAAATTTTGCATAATGCTAGGCATGACAAAACTACAAACAGACTTGCTAATGTCAGGGTTATTAATGTAGCACTTATTTTAGAGTGCCCGCACATCAACTTTTAGGCTCGCACGTCAACTTTTGCTTGAGTGTAGTGCACTTCTTAGTTTTAACACCAGGGGGAGCTACTTTTGATCAAGGCAGTTGCTCCACCAAAAAAGAACGATCACAGACAGGGTTGCCAGGTTCGCGGTTTTCACGCCAAATTGGGGTTATTTGAAAATCCAGTCGCGGGTGAAAATTAAAGCGTGGCGGGATGCGTTTTTTTTGGGCTATTTTTAAAAATTACTGGGGCAGCCAAAAACAACAAGAAAAGTGGGTGTTGGAAGATTGAATGCAACAATAAGTACGAGGAAAACATAACATAAGGAAGTACAGTGTAAAGAGGAGAGCAGGAGAGAGAGAGAGAGACAGAGACAGACAGAAGGTGAAGAGAAAACAGTCGCTAGCTAATATGCCAGGTAAGTGGGGGAAATATGGGTATTACAAGGACTGGGGAAAAGAAAAAGGTTTGATGTAATGGATTAAAAGTGTTCCTAATGATAATAAAAAGGCACATTGCAAATACTGCAGATGTGAAATGAAAAGTCAGTTCCTTTTTTTGCTAATTATGTTACTATTAAATGTTCTTGACTGGGATATAAAACTGTTATAAAAGAACTAATAAACACTAATGTTACCATATTATTAATGACTGATAATAAATCCCTTATAAACAAAATACTAAGTCGAACACTCATAGTTGTTTTGCCATTTGCTTCAAACTTGTGACAGACATATTTTGGGCTAGTTTAAGCTTCAGATGGGTGGGTTTTAGACTGACTTTGGGCTGTATATTTATGCTGGACCTGGCAACCCTGATCACAAGAAATTTACCCCAAGTTACTAAACATGGCAGAACCAAAGAAGCAAAAGGTAGAGAGTGAGTGCAGAAAATTTCAGACACGGTGGGAGAGTGAATATCTCTAATATATCTCATCTGATGCAGATTTGCTCCTTGATCAAGTGACATTTGTCCTGATTTTTGACACGAGTGGAGTCAAATCAGCACCGCAGCTGGATGGCCATATTTACATACATAAAATTATATGCGTTCCTGTTATTAAGTACAGTTCAGTCTGTTGATGTTGACAACTGTTTCAAACGAACGTTAATAGGTGTGTTGCTAAGCCTAATAACTTAAATATCAAGCTTGAAATGTACCCGTCCCATTTTCCCCTTTATTGTTTTTCTCTGTGCTGTAAATCTTCTAAGAAGAAATCTGAGGCTGCTGTTCTGAGAATGAGCTACCAAAGCTTTTTCTGAATAAATCAGTAAAGGTCCATTTATGGAAAGCTGTGATGAAGGCAGTTTTGTCTTTAATTATATTTAACAATAAAACATATTTGACCACTTTTAATTGATTTTTCTAACTTAAATACACTAAAGTTAAGGCTATATACCTAATTTCTAGTACGTAGCCCAGCCCCTCCTATATTTTTATGTATGTGGCCCTCGGTGAAAAAGTTTGGACACCCCTGTATTAACCATTAGTTAATGGCTTATTAATGAAAGTTATTATAAAGTGTTACTTTTTTTGCTAATAGCTACTTTAATAACTGATGTAGATGTGTACAGTTGATAAACTTTAAATCAACATTCAAATTTTAATTAGCATGATAAATGTATCCATTATATTAACAAAAAAATTGCATAATGTTAGCTAAAATGTTGATGTAGAAATGTAGCTTCAGTATTGATAAACCTTATCAGAGACGCTAAAGTAATTATTATTAAAGGATAATTTGTAAATAATGTTATTTGTAGTAACTGAATTGATGACCAGGTAAGCTAAACTTATTAAAGATGGTATTAGTTAAAACTTGCATTATGTTAGCTAGAATATTAAAGTAGATATGTAGCTACAGCATAGGTAAACCTTATCAGAGAAGCTAAAATAATCTTTACAATTAGTAAAAAAATTGTAAATAATATTATTTGTAGTTATTGCATTATTAGCAAAAACTAAAGCAAAAAAAAAAAAATCTAGAATGTAGATTTTTGCTACTACTGTGTATGCATCTTTGAGGTGTAGATGGTTTCTGGGTGAATAATTTGATATTTTAGAATGTTACTGTGGAGATCTGTAGCTCCTTAATGACTTCATTTGCTACCTCTGAACAGACCTGGCCAGTCATCTGTAAGTTTTGCACTGGATGCTAAAGGAAACTCCTTACTAATGTTTTTGAGTGCAGGTCTATTGTGAAAAGGTTCTTGCAGTTGCTGATTTGGTAGAATTTAAAAATCTGCAGGTGTGCACCTCTGTGGATGCTGGCATTGTTTAATTTGCCAGCCATGTGTCTCTCCTTTTGCACTGTTTCAACAAATTAAAATATGTTGGTATACAGATGTTATAATTTATTAAATGAGTTATATTGCTGTTGAGTCTAATCGCACCTTCTTCCTCTAAACATTTGAAATTCTTCAGCACTTTGCAGTAACCAACCATATTAAAGATGGGTTTATTTTGAGGAAAGCAATATCTCATGTAGATGTATGTGACAGAACTATGTTGGGGAAAAAAGATATAATGTTATTTTATTGTGTAAATACAGCATGCTCCTTAAGGTCCTACTATGTATTCATTACATTCACTTTCCAGGAGAAAAGAGCAGATATATATATATATATATAAAATAAATGAATGGTCTGGAGTCAGGACAGGGTGCTGAAAACCCCTCAGGTTTCCACTTCTGTTACAGGAAAGGTACTGACTTAGAAAAAAGGTGCTGGACCATCACTAAGACGGTAGCTCAAGACTACATATCATGTTTTATGTTTATGTTGTAATGACAATATTTCAGATCTCATCCTTAAGAAACCCATTATAGAGAGGTAGCATCACCAGCTCCACAATTTCCCTAATGCCCTATCAACCCCCATCAACCTTCAAGTGTGTTTCAGTACAAAGTATTTGAAATGGCTTTATATTTTTGTGGGATTTCATGTGCATCAACTCCTTTTTCTGTTCTGACATCTCATAGACTTGCTCAGTGATCATCATCTTGATCCATAAGATCTTTAGCATCTTTCTGATGTGCTTGTTCTTGTGAATCATAAAGCGTGTTGAGGTTGTTTATGGACTAATATCTCCTATTCTAGTGATTAATAGTGTTTATTGAGGTTGTTTAT
>BRDA01019836.1:10932-57768 GCA_036984385.1 Crenuchus spilurus
TGTTTAACACTTATTTTTGACTTACGTTACTACACCTCCACGGTTGTAGATTATAAAATAAGTCTTATTTTGTGTTTAGTGTCTAGTTTTCAAATTTGACTCTCTTACATAGTAAAATTCCCTTTTTATACAACTAATTTTTAAAGTACCGCAGTTGTTTAGGGTTTTTTCAACCCTGTTCCGGTAAAAATGGTGACACACCGTAGGGGGGAAGAAGAATGTTGTGAGTTTTCTACAGACCCCTGTCTCCTCTGGTCAAAGAGTTCATATTAGATGTTGGCACCTCCACATCATTGCATTCAGTTTTTATTCACAATTTGTTTAGTGTCCCAACTTTTTTGGAATCCGGTTTGTATATCTTGGCTGTATTTTGCCTAGATTTGGTTGTATTGGTTGAGCTTTTGGTTACCTTGAGTGGGAGTTTGACTGTACTGGGTGGGTTTTATTTGCTCTGAGCAGTGTTTTGCCTGTATTGGGTAAGGGTTTGGTTGCAGTGAGTGCAGTTTTTGATCTTTAGGTTATATGCTAGCAAATGCCTTTGCAATGGAACAGGAAAGTACAACACAAACTGCATGTTCTGAAACAATTATTTATTTTTGTCATTCTCCACACATGTTCCTGGAATGAAGAATGTCACAATAATTCCTTTAGTGCTTTCACAGCACGCAGGGAGCTACATGGCATGTCCATGACATGAATAGGCCAGCAGCCACATTCATACATGCCATTTATAACTGAACCAAATGAAAAATAAAGATTAGCTCAGTGTAGGGCTTGCAAAATGGATCAATGGAAGGCTATCCTGTGGAGCGACAAATCACGATACAATACTCTTTCAAGTTGTTCGACAGTTGCTGGTGTGAACAATGCCTGATGAACAATCTCCACCAGTGTGTAGTTACAACACTGATATTTGGAAGTGCTGATGTGAGGGCAGGGGATGTTGGGACACAGGAACCAATTAAATGGTTCCTCATCAGAGTTGAAAATAAATTGACCAAATTTCCATCCAGAATAGACATAATTTACTGACTACAAAACTCGTCTGACTGCTTATGGGATTTTAATGTGTTTTAGGGCTATGAAATGGCATTTTTATCTTTTTTTGACCAGTAATTACAGCCACAAAGCACCTGGAAAAAGTTTCTTCAAACTGTCTTAAAGATTAGTCATCCTGTGTGATGTGGTCACTGAAGTGACAGGCTTTTAGTGAAATGCCCTTTAAAGGTCAGCTGCAATAGCACATAATCAACGAATGAATAAATGAATGATCAGAATCAATCAGTCAATCAGTTAAATGACACTGAAGCTTTTTGCCCGTTCCCACCATTAATACACTCTGATGGAGTTTGCTGGCAGCCATAACCATGGGAAGCACCTGCAATCAGCACAGAGAAACAGAACATGTTGTAGGATAATTGGTGCATGTGAGTACTGCAATTTATTTTTATGATAATTCTCAAAAATCTTCAGTGTGAATTTTTAATTAATAGTTTACATGTCAGTGGTTTATTTTGTGTTACCGACCTGACCACTAGAAAGCAGTGTTGTAATCTGTCTTCAGCCATTAGACTCTTCCACTCCAATGTGAACAAGCAGTGTAGGGTGAAGTTTTGGTGAAGTATTTTTACAGAAATGATTGGCTGACTACTGAGTTGTTAGCACCTTTAGCCTCACAGCTCCTAAATAAAGATGCAAAAGCTGCAAATGTTACATTGTCTTGCTGTGATCAAATAAAAGTGGACATTTTGCTTCTCTTTAATGTCTGCTTTGGTTACAGTTTTTTTTTTTTTTCATATGTCGTCTTAAAATAAACCTTAAAATACATGAACTAGTTAACAGTTTTCTCCAAGCTACAGAGCTTTTTCTAAAACTTCCATTTTCAATGACCATAAATGTCATTTTCTTGTGGATGGGAGGACACAAGGATGAGAAAATGCAGTCCTACACTGATATCTGCTATTTTCAAATGACTATCCCCTAAGACTCCCCACCACCATAGCCCCCAGTCTCTGACCTTCTGCCTTTTGTCAAGCACAAGTCTGAATCCCGACCTGGCTCACAGCAGGTGAGTTCAGGACAGCTCTGGTAAAAACATCCAGGAGCCTGATGTAACCACCAAGCTGATGCAGAGCCATTACACTGTAAAGAAAAAAAATATCCTGGAGTAAATATAAAAACCCCTAGGAAGCAATATAAGCTGGAGAGAATTTGATTTGGAGGATCAAAGGCATTGACGGCTGTTCTTTTTGATCACCTCTCCAATGTAACTGAGGTGTGTAGGTGTCTACCTTGCTGCCTGTTTCAGCTCATCCACCTCCACCACCCACAAAGCATGAAAGTGGGGAATAAGAAACATTTTGCAGACACAATAGGGGTTCGCTGTGATGCAGTGTGCTCAGGGGAATGAGACTTTTTTTCTTTCATTTGGAAACACACCTGGACTGGGACTTAGTCATCCGGGACAGCAGCACTAACAGCTGTTTACTACTGCCTCTCTGCCTCCAGCTATTGTTGATAGCACATTTTTAAGGTGTTAGAGACCACTAATGTCTTTTTTATAGTGAGGAATTTTACTAAACATCTGACCACATCTGCATGTCCCGGGGTTCTGTGTGAGAGAGAAAATAGGTTCTTGTTCTTTGTTACACTCTTAAGCCTTGATTTTCTAAAAGTCTGCATGTGCAAAGCACATACATATTGGATGGCATCCAAAAAAACATGTCTGATGAAGTATATGGACACTAAACCACCATGTGATGCCTACATGAGTGGTACAGTTCACATACTCTTATTCAAACCTTCTGTCTATCTGGAAGAATAATACAGTATCTCCACTAGTGGAGTCATTCAGGGCTAAAATGTCCCCAGCACAAGAAAGTCTTATTCAATTACTTTTTTAGCACAGCAGGGTCAAAAATCAGCACATCAACAATTGAAGAAACTATATTATAATTTATGGTAAGAAAACATCATAAACAAAGAGGAAACATGACTGGTGTGTTCAGTTTTGGCT
The DNA here is from genome assembly GCA_036984385.1 of Crenuchus spilurus. Taxonomy (NCBI): domain Eukaryota; kingdom Metazoa; phylum Chordata; class Actinopteri; order Characiformes; family Crenuchidae; genus Crenuchus; species Crenuchus spilurus. Next base: position 13,949 of record BRDA01019836.1, read on the forward strand.
GAAATTGTTACTTTAATGTCCCTTCTGCAACTTGCATAATATGCACAACTTATGCTCTGAATGAATAAACACAGGATGCATAAGGCAGATATTATACATAATCTATACTGTGGCCCTAACATGGTCTATGAATGAAGTGAGCAAATCTCTTGCAACATAGCATTCAAATATGAATACATTACTTGGAATGAACAAATACCGTGTTCTGAAAAGATCCAAGTCTATAAGTCTCATTTTTTCACCAGTTGGAAAAACTTACAACTTACTATATTTTCATATCAACCCCACATCAGAGATCTCAAGGTTTACCATGAACCCAACTTGCCATATCCATCTGTGGCTGACTTACTGGTGCTGCCTTACTGAGTTCAAAACAGTATTTCTATGCAATCAGGGTCACAGAAGAATTATACTTAATGTCTGAAATATGAACTCAGTTAAATGTTTAGTTTATAAAGAGCCTTGTCATTTCCAACAGAACCTCCACTCCATATACTTGGCTTTGAGTGAGACGTGAGGATTGATTTGGTGAAGAATCCATTTTAATTGTTTTCATTGCCATCCAAGACTCTCTCAATAGTTCACCAATGTTGAAATTCTAATTAAAACAATTCATTTGCACAGAGATGTAGGTTTTTCTCTGGTGTAAGAGTAATTAGTGGAGAGTTTGAGAGAGAATATGTGTTGTTAGCTTTGTTAGGTGTATTTCAACACTTGTAGAAAAGAATTCCATAATAACAAAACCAGAAAACAAACAAGAAAACCAACCAAAACTGAAAAGCACAAAGAGCAATGCCAGATGGAGGGATTAAAAAACCTGAGGAGTTGGACAGTCCTGAACTAGCTGCAGTGATAACAAGTAGGTGAAGCCAGATTGGAGCTAGAGCTGAAGAGAGCTGGTGATGCAAGCCCTGTTGGGGGCGTATCATGCTTGTGTGAGTTTGGCTTCAAATACAGTCATAATTCATGTTTACATGATTTTTTTGTCTCTTGTTATTGCAGAGGCTCAACATAAAGTTTCTTGATTTAGTCTCCAAAACTTAGTCTGTGCTCAATTCAACCTCACATCATACAAAATTAAGACTCAACTAAGACTTGCATACCAGAGACAAGGTATTACATCTATGAGATTAGACTCAGAATCACTGCTCAGACTTGCAGTTGGACTTAGATTTGCACCTCAAAGACTCAATCTAGACTTGACTTAAAACACTTAGTGTGTGTAAATGGAGTGTGTTGATTGTAAAGCATCCTTGGGTATCTAGAAAGGTGTTAAGTGTAACGTTCATTCATTCATTCATTCATTCAACACAACTCAAAAACAATCCCAGATACCTCGCAAGTCTTGACTTGAACTTACAATTCAGAGACTTTCAACTGGCTTTTCAGAGGTATGGTGCTCTAGCAAAAATTTGCATTACTGTAAATGCATTTCTTTGGGATTTGGTCCAAATTGAAGTCCTTTCTCTAATATTCATGGTTCACCACTGGAAATCACAGTCTGTTTTAATACTGCACATCTCCATCTCCCCATTTGGGAAATATCATAATCTTAAATGAAATGGTCGTTTAGTAGTTCATTACAAGTCCTTTAGTCAATGACTGCCTGAGGTCTGTATCCAGCAGACATCGCCAGACGCTGGGTATCTTTCCTGGTGAGCTTTGCCAAGCCAGTAATGCAGTATCTGTCTTCAGTTGGCAGTTATCCATCACCACTGAGAAGTCAAGCCAGCTCACAGTTTATTAGTTTAGTCTGCCAGGTGATGATAAAGTCATGTGATCAGGAGGAATACCATAATAGAGTGGCTTTGCAGAATTTGCTCTACCAATTTTGTGACATTTTTGTGATTTGTAATCACACAACCAGTTGATTCAATACAGGCAGTATCTTATGCTTTGCAACTTTGCATCAACATCAACATTTGCAAACAATATCACATACTATATTACATACAAAACCACACAATTTCTTCTTTAAAATCTGGGAAATTAAGTGTTTGGTGATATGAAAAAAATGCAATAAACAGAACATTTTTATTACATTTCCACTTCTCATTGTGTTTCCACACATATATATTGCATTGTGCAAAATCACAGACAACCCACCAATCCTAAAACATCTGTTTTTGTTTTTGCCAAAAGTGTGTTTTTTTGTGATTCAGGGTATTATTCTTTTGTCTGCTTTTTTATTAGCATTGAGCTGTACAGAATGTTCTTACTACTTAATTTATATTCTTATTTACTGGCACTGATGTCTTATTCTATGTTGTAAAACTGCAACAGATTCCAGATGCAAATGTCACGCTTGGAATCAGCTTTAGACCTTCTGTTCCCTCTCTTGAGCATCAATTAATAATGCACTGAGGAAGAAAAAACAGCCAATTACTTAAAGTCTCCTGACAGTGAAAACTTTTGGTTTCTCTAACATTTAACCAGCATAAACCCAGAGCTGCAGATCTAAAGTAAAGAAGCAACATTTGTGCTACAAACATGTCTTGGATGTACAGTATGATTTCATCTGGAATATGTAGACAGCGATGGCCTGCAATTTGACTGGCCACCCACAAAACCTGTTGTTTGCTCATATAATTATTCAAAATGGTTATCTTGCACAGAATCAACTAAATCTGAGTAAAACAGCTGGCAAAAAGGAGGCAAACTGCATAGACCAGTGGTCACCAGTCCTCCTCCCGGAGAGCTACCTTCCTGTAGGCTTCACCTCCAACCCAAATCTAACAAAACCTCACTCAGCTAATCAGGAACTGCTGAAGGCAATAATTAGATGAACCCAGTGAGGTTGATTAGGGTTGAAGCTAATGTCTGCAGGGAAGTCAATCTCCAGAAGCAGGGTTGATGACCACTGGTCTAGAAGTTAGCAGAAGGAAGCTTAATTTAGCTTCTAATTTGAAATTCCTGGTGGACACTGTGAGAAACCACCTTATTTTTCTCATTTTATCCATTTGCAGTGGGGTTTTAAAAATGAACACATATGAGATTTTATAAGAACGGTAGCATAGTTTTAGAAGAGTTTGCTAAAAACTGCTTCCAGGTTTGTTTTTTATGGATGTATGGTTGGTTTTTATGGATGATTTCAATGTAAATAATGATATAAAATTTGAATAAAAAAACAGTAAGTAGTATTGTAACAATGAAGTAGGGGGTTGACTTGGCTAAAACATTTATTGGTTACTTAGAGTATTTCACACAGCTATATGTATAGTTGATGAATATGAAGTTAAAATATTTAATATAATTATAGCATTTTAAAAACAATGACAACTGTCAAGAACTGAGTTTTAAAAATGTCTTATTTAAATATATAAAAGACTTTATAATGAGACTCTTTGTCTTCTGCTGTGACAGTACACAGTGTCACCTCATTTGACATTCTCCCTTACACAAAAGGACATTTCAGCTTTTTGTGTCGGTTAATGACCAGCTATTTATTATTAGCCTATCAGTAAGTGAAAGGACAACAAAACTGAGCACTTTCAGTGTAAAAACATAAATGAATAATTATGACATTAAAAACATATATTGTACTCATGGCATGTGCTTCATAGGGACATAATACAGTTTTTTGTGGAATTGCCTGATTTAAACTCAGGATATGGCATCACACTAAAGGACAATATGTCTATACAAAATAAGCAGTTATGTTGAGAAAAAAAGAAATTGACATTTACTACAAACCCCATTTCCAGGGTAACTTGGACCAGACAAACAGACAAAAGACTGTTAAAAGAAAAAAAAAACATGTTTTCAGTGACACAATATAAACAAATGTAGAAATTGATGCATGCAACATATTTAAGCATAATTGGGATATACAAAATAAAGCTGAAAAGCTGTTCTAGAATGTTATACAATTAGCAGTTTGGAAATGTGAAGAGTCAACTTGTTTTTTGGGAAAAAAATGACATTGGAGTCTATGTAGCAAAGTTGAGAAAGATCATCCAGACTTTTACTAATGAAAAGTGCTAAAAAACACATCTGTGATGGGAATAGTGCCCATGCCTGTTGCATAAACAAATGTGTTTATGTTTAATAATTAAAATCAATTTGTTATTCAAAACATAAAAAATCTTTCATTTGTATTTGTCTGTTAATTTTTTTTTTATTTAAAGTGTTTAACTTTAATAAAAGTTAGTGTAAAGTGAATGAATAAATGACAAATTTCAGGTTTTATAATTTTTTTAGAAAGTGTCTCCAATTTTCTCAAAATGAGGTTTGTAAAATGGACAATTTTATGGCAATGATGCCTGAGGTATTTATCAACATTTGTTTGTTTTTCCTTTTAATTGATGAAAGTTATAATTTACTGACCCATTTGCTTCAAAATGCAATAAATCAATAAATAATAATCAAGTTATATATCAAAAGGTTAAGAAACAGGCATTTACTGCATTGTAAATGATCACAAAATGAATGTTGATGTTGTGTGACAGTAAAATGCCATGTCACATCAACAACCCACATACTGTAATTCACAGCGCTTCATGGTAAAATGAAAAATAGTGCTGAAAAGGTGGAGAGACTGATGCCAGAAGCCATTCCTTCAGAGTCTTAATGTAGTGAGAGTGAGAGCAGTGATGAGGATTACGAGCGAGATCATTACAGTTATGGAATCCAAATTTACGACTGAAATATATCATTCACCCATTTTCCTTGTAATCCTCCCACGTTTCAAGCAATTTTCCCTCAAATTCAAGTACATTCCTATGTGTGCTGCACATAAACAGGCTAAGACTTGATTGCAGGTAGAACATGTCTGATTTGCACTTGGGACTGGTACTAAAATTTTAATATAGCAGACCTAGAAACTGTCACCAGTGATGATTTGATTGCCTTTTAATTTGGGAATTCATGAAAGAAAAGTCCACATTAGTAATAAACAGTTCAGTGTGTCCTTTTGTTGAAAAGGGTTAAAAGCGATTTCAAGTCCAATGATTTCTACATCTGCAGACCTATCAGTCACATGCTGTAGTGTTTTGCTGAAAACACAACAGCGATTGCAATTTTCTGAAAAGGGCACTTAGATTATGTGCGATTTGCAATAATTATCCACCATTCATGCATGATGATGTTACAGTCTGGAGAGCAAGCGAATCGTCTGATCTGGAGAGCGTGACCAAGGTTTATTTTTATTTATTTCATTTTTTTTTGCTCTGTAACTGCTCCACTTTTAGAAGGCTAAATTAGAAACGCATCTGCATACTGCGCAAACAAGCAGAAAGACGACCCCCCATTGTTAATCAAAAGAAAGAAAAAAGGAAAAAAGCTTCTATTTCCAGTCAGTTGTTCTTGAATTTTCCCCAACTGTCTTGATCATCAGCAGCTTTAATCGAGTTTGCTGTGCTGCCGTTTGTTTTGCTCTGCACAGAATAGGTGCTTTGAAATCGTTTTGTTTTGTTGCTGAATGGCCACCACAAGAACAAAACATTCACTTAGAAGTAATGGCTGTCATCGCTGTGGCGAGCTAATTTGTACTGTACGGTGGCAGCCATGTTGTTTCAGATGAGCACCATTGCTATATGAGTCATTTTAATCAACATCCAAGTGGAGACAGATGTGTAGGAATGAAACATTTTCATTTCCTGCACTGTATCAAAGCACGAGGTCACAGATGGTGAGGCTTGAAGTTATACTTTTTTCTTAATGACAGGAATGATGAAACTGGATGTTGACATCACATATAAGAACCTAAACAACACTGTCCCAGGCTATCTATTATAACTGCTATTCTGTTCATAACAATCTATGGTCATGTCTTTCTTGTGTTGCCTGTAATTGAGTATAAAGTGGCTGTACAATGTATGTCTTTGATTGATTTTTTATATTGATTTACTTTTATAATTTTTTTTGTTATTGTTAAATTGTTTTTTTATATTTTATTCATTTATTGCACCTTTTATTTTATTTATGATTTCTTAATGTCTTTCTTTGCTTTGTTCTTACCTTGTACATGAAAACTTCAACTTAAAATTTTAATTTTTACTTTGCTTTATTATTTAAAAATGTAACACACTTACACAGTAGGAGAAAGAAATGATACCTACCCATTAATTCCAACGTAAAAGGACATTATTATAAGGAACAAAAAAAAAAAATGGAAACTATTAATACCTTGGATCACTATGTAGAATGCTATAATACAGAACAAAAAGGGGGCAGCCATGGTCTAGTAGGCCTGGCCTTGTCTTGTGACTAGAAGGTCAATGGTTCAATTCTCGGTTGTGACATGACTGAAATGCCCTTTAGCAAGGCACCTAAACCCCAACTACTCCTCAGGGGCTGTGGATAGGGCTGCCCACCACTTCAGGCACATGTTCTCACACCATAGTGTGTTCATAACACATCATAACACTTCTTTTTAATGCTCTTATGTATGTGCCTCATCACATGACCGAAATAACATAAGTGGTGGGATTTAATGTGCATCAGTAATTCCTTTTCAGTTCTGGCCATCTCATAGACATCTCATAGAGGTCATCATCTTCATCCATGAGATCTTCAGCAACTTCCTGATGCACTTGTTCTCAAAAGCCTAAATATGTCTTCCTTCCTCTTTCTTCAGTGTCCAGGCTTCACATCCATATGTAGCTACTGGCCAGACCAAGGTTTTCATCAGTCTTAGTTTGGTGTTGGTGCTAACTGACTTGATTGATGCTGAACCATGTTGATGTGTGATAGGCTGTCCTGTTGGCTGCTCATTGCTGACTATACAGTTTTCTCAGCAGCTGGATCAGGTGTGAAAGGAAACCCATGTGGCCATGTTGTACCATGTTGAATGCTTTTGTGAAATCAATAAAACAAAAATACAGTTCCTGGTTCCTTTTTCTTGCTTTCTCCAAGATGATCCGGAGGTTTGTGATATGATCCCGAATGCCTCTTCTTGGTCTAAATCCAGCTTGTTCTTGTACAATCTCTCCTTCCAGCTTAGACTGCATTTGTTTTAATAGCACTCTCAACAAGATTTTCCTAGCATGTGAGACCAGGGCAATGGTCCTGTAGTTCCTGCTTTGGAACAAGTTTCCTTTATTGGGCAATGGGATGAAGAATGATTGCATTCACTCTTCTGGCCAGATTCCAGTGTCCCAAACTTCCATACAGACCTCATGGAGCTTATTCAATGTCATCTCTCCACCAAACCTGAGTAGTTCAATTGCTATGTCATCTGGACCGGATGCCTTTTGTGTAGCCAGTTCTAACATGCACGCTTGATTTCTTCCATCAGTGGTGGCGGTTCATTTTCTTCTGAATCTCAATCAATCTGAATGTTATCTTCTACACCAATGTACAATTCCTCACAGTAGTTTTTCCATCGTTGACACACCTTCTTTGGTTCAACAAGTTTCATGTTATTTTTGTCCTTGATGGTTACTATGCGAGGCTGGAATGGTTTGGTGAGCTTCTTTACTGTCTGGAATACAGGTCTACTGTTCCCTTCCTTTGCAATTTCCTTCAGCTCAGTGCACAATGACTCCAACTCAGCTTGCTTATCTTCTCTGAGCCTCTTCTGTACTTCACTTTGCAGTTTCCTGTAATCCATGGAAGACGTCTTCTTCTTCTTCTTAATCCACTTAAAAATGTAACTGGTAATGCAGTTCTTGTGTTTGATGTAGTACTTCTGTACTGTCTTTTTAGAAGCTTCCAGTACAGTATATATAAATAAATAAATAAATAAATATATATATATATATATATATATATATATATATATATATATATAGATAGATATAGATATAGATATAGATATATAGATAGATAGATAGATAGATAGATAGATATAGATAGATAGATAGATAGATAGATAGATAGATAGATATAGATATATATAGATACATATAGAACATTACAGATCAGAGCTGGAACTGTGAGGCTAAAATTGCTTACAAACATTCTTTAGTCACCTAAATGGCCCAGTATTTTTTTGTAAAATTCATTCACCATAATGTCTGTCAAACCTCATATATATCTTAATTAAGGTTTCTAATATAGTGGTTTAGGACAGAGTACAACTTACTGTGAAATAGCAAAAACTTGTGTTGCTGAATACTAGGACTGCAGGAAGTGCTGATTTATTTTGGTAATGATGACTGATCCATCTTCTACCAGCCCTGCTGCTGTTTGAAGTGTTTGTAGCAGTGATGTTTTATTTATTTATTTTTATATCTTAGAGTTTATCATACTGTGTCCTAAACCAGTGATTCTCTACTGGTGGGTTGCGACCCAAAAGTGGGTTGTGGACATGTTCTGGATGGTTCACGGACAGTTAAATTTTAAAACACTTAAAAAAACGAAAAATAATTTATGCTTATCTGATTTTGAACTTGTCTTTTATCTTGAAAAAAGACAGAGAGGCACACATCAAATGTGTGCAGCATTCTCATTGCCATGGTAACCACCATTCGTTTGCCCATTACCCTTTTCTTTAAAATTGTGGTGTTCAGAGGCAAGATGGCAAAAAGCAAATATAACCCGGAGCATTTGAAATGCAGATTTTTGTTTAGACCACACACAAGCTCATCGATTGGCTCTGCCATTTCTTGCTAACAAATGATTGTCTCTCTATCAAACAGTAAACGTGTTTTGCAAGTTAGCCAGCAATTTGTGTTCACCTGCTGCTGTAAGTTGTTAAGATGTTGGACATTTGTTCTGTCTGTCACGTCAGCTAGACATATTTAAATTTCAGAGGTTTCATAATAAAACCATTAACATTAACATCTGAATCTGTGTATGTGTGCATGCTGCTACCAGTCTGTGATAAGCCATCCATTTACATGCCTCTAAGTTGAACTATTGTCAAAATAATTCAGAATTTCTGCTTATTTTTACTCAGAAATTAGGTATAAATGAGGTCTGTTGACCATACAGTCCAAATATAAGTGTAAAATTAGTGGTAGTGAAGTTGACTGAAAAAGTGAAACATAGAATTGGTTGATAATTTTATGCTACGTGCTTTTAACACTTTATAAATATTAAATAATAATATATAATAATGTATTAATATGTTATTAATGATAAATATAAATTTTATTTTATTATCATTAACACATAATAGTTGTTATTATTAGTTATTATTAATAATAACAAGTAAAATATAAATAATAATTTTTAGGTAATGTATACTTATTAGTTAATTTAATAATAGCAATGTAATTCATATTAATTTAATTTATGTTCCAGCACCCCTGCCCAGTCATGTCCCCCCTGAAATCTCAAGGCTTGTTTTAAAAAATAAATTTGTTTGGTTTGTATTCATTAAAATTGGGTTGTGACTAAATGACCATGAGAAAATGTGGGTCCCAGAATGTAGTTTAAGAGACATTTAAAATAACTGGGCTATTTGCTTCTATATTCTTTAAAAACATAGTTCTTCAAGGGTTCTTTAGTCAAGGAAATTGTTCTATATACTGTATACAATGACATTCAAAGGAATCTTCTTGTAGATAAATGGTTCTTTCCATGGTGAAAAGGTTCTTCAGACTGATGAGGAGAAAATTTTGTAGGTGGTTTAATATGTAACCGTGTTTGAAAAATATAGCCCCCAAAAGGGTTCTGCTGTAGTTACGATGTCAAGCTTGAAATAATAGGAGCTTCTAGGTGCTATATAGAACCATTTTCTAAAGGTTTCTATATAGAACCATCTACAAAACATTCCTCATTAATCTGAAGAACCTTTTCACCATGCAAAGAACATTTTCTAAAGGTTTCTATATAGAACCATTTTCTTTGCTTCTGGGTAAGTGGTAAATAGTGTATAAGGCTTTCTGTGAAACATAACTATAAAATTTCATTTTAAACCATTGTAGGCCTATTCCAGCATTTGGTTACGTATTCAGTCATCTTGAGTGTAGCATTCTTAATTATCATCTCTGCCTTGTTATGGGCATGCAGTGTCCGAGCGCATGTCCTACAGACACATTGCACAAAAGCATACGTGTTTTGATAGAAAGGCTGCAGGGGATGCTATGTTTCTCCTCACAAGCTGAAGGCCGGCGGCTAATGGCGTTGATGCTCGCCAGCCAAGAGCCAATCCATCAGACGGCGGGAGAAAAGAGCGAGAGAAAGGGGGAGAAAAAAAAGGAAAGAAAACAGCGGCAGCGTGGTACTTCATCGTTTTAAAAGGCCATTCATCACAATAGCGTCTGCTGTCAGGCTTCCACTGGTGTATTTTCTACAGGGGAAGAATGGAGAGAGTGAGCCAGAGTCGTTTTCCAGCTCGCCATGAGGAGAAATGGCACATCATGAGCTTGCCAGGGAAGGGGGGAGGTGTGTTACCACCTCACACACACTCATAGGCCCACCTTCCTCTCTGTAGTTGCCTGTCACTCTGCCCTGAAGGTTTCACGGGACACATGCACATGCTACCATGAGGAAAAAGCTTGTCAATCTGTCAGCAGAGAGATCTAAGCCACCAGTTGGGATGAAGGTTAAGATGGGAGATGAGTTTGGATGGTTTGGATCCCTGTTTCGCTTCTTTCAAAATGATCTCCATGTTGCTTAATACATGTATATAAAATAGGAACTGTTGTATATTTCTGGATATTCAAGTCAATATACAGTAGGTCATATTTGGCAAATTTATAAATGTGTAGGTGGGGTCAACCATGGACACTGATATTAAACTTTCTTTGTTGATTTCTTAATTACTTTAGTCAGCTTTAACATTTCAGGATTATTATTGAATTATTAAACTTTGCCTATCTAGTACATATCTAATAATACAGTATATTTACATTTGATTTACTAATATTTACTAATATGACTAATATGGTGTTGGTCCTCCACATGCCACCAAAACAGCTCTGACCCACCAAGTCATTGACTGCAAAAGACCCTTAAACATTAACAGCAGTCCTGTAAGTTGTGAGGTGGATACACTACACTACAAATGTGTTGTTTTAGTACATCCCATAGATGCTCAGATTAAGATCTGATGTGTTTGAAAGCCACTGTTTGTACTGAGCACTGCTGACTGAGAGCACCCCATAATTCTTGCTGCTTTAGAGATGCTCTGATGCAGTCTGACCATACTTTTGAAGAATTTTGTCAAAGTGGCTCAGGTTTTCATGCCTGCACATTTTCCCACATCTAACATAATGTCTATAAGAACTGACTGTTCTCTTAACATCATATATTTCCTGTCCTTTGACTACACTCAATTCCTAACTAGAATGTAAAGTTCTTTAACAATCTTTGAAGATATCTCAGGAAGGCAGTCAAAGTCTGCTTAAAACATTAGATGCTGTAATGCTGTTGTTTTAATACTGCTTTCTATATTTAAATGGTTCAATTTGGAAACTGTTTAATGTTTCAATATAATATAATTTACATTTACTTACTAATATAGCTGTTAAGATATTTATGGTAAAGGCTCCTTTTTACTTTCCATATATTTCTCCTCATTTATGATATTTTATTTTTTGTGTCGCTAAAACTGATTCTAAATCTGTACTTCCTGCTACGAGACTAAGAAAATGTAAAATTCAAAGGTTTTTGTTATTTTTATAGTTCACAGTAAGTGATACATTGTCTTAAACCACATCATCTAGTTTGTGAGAGCTTAATTAAGATCTGAATTAGGTTTAGTGGTTTTTGGTGTACATTGCAAAAACTAAAGGTACTTTGAATATCCAATTAGATTCTCAAATAACTAAAAATATATTACAGGTGCCTCAAGAAACCTTCCCATAAAAATGGGGCTACTGGAGGGACCATTAATAGTGTAGAAGCTCCACTGGGTACCATCAAACACCATGCTTCAGTTCTGGTTTCACCAAGATAAATATCTTAAGATCCTCAGAGACCTACCTAAGTGTTTTTAGGAGCTGCAGTTCAAATTGAAAAAAGCTAAAACTGAACACTAAATTGGACTGTATGATCAACTAGTGGAACATACAAACATATTAACTTTATGTGAACTGTTTCAGACAGACAGGATCATTCTAGGAAAGTTGAAATCCAAACAACTGAAGAAAAAAACTAATACATGGAACCATGAATACAATGCAGCTGAGGAAGACGCTCATCATAAGCCAGACTTCATAATGAACTAAAATAATATGCCTGTACTAATGAGCCTTTAATATGAAACAGGTGTATGCCATTACTGACTACTTGTTACCTCCTTCATAGGCTCTGAAAATGGATACAGAGTCACTCCCAGGTTTGAGAGAGTGGGGGAGGATGGGAGATTAACCTAAAAATGGATATTTAAGCTTTTATAACAGTGGTCACAGGCTTGTTCCTGGAGAACTACCTTCCTACAGACTTTAGCTTAAACCATAATCAACCCCAACATATCCATCTAATTAGTGCTTTCAGAAGTTCTTGATTAGCTGAATGAGGTGTGTTACAATATTATAGAATGTTTTTATTGTCATTGCACACACACACACACACACACACACACACACACACACACACACCAGTAACCAGTATTAAGTGCAGTTATGGCTGTAGCATAGTCTCTTAGTTTTTGCTTTGACCAGTCTAAAGTGTCTGCTTGTGGCCAGGGTGAGATGGGTCTTTCAGGATGTTCTGTGCCTTCTTGAGGCACCAAGAACTGTGCAGCTCCATTACAGACTATCCTAGCTAAAGACAGGGTGCCAATTCATTGCTGGGTGTGCACACACACACACACACACGCACACAAACACACACAAGGACAAGAACAATTTAAAGAACCCAATTCACCTGACCTCCATATTTTTGGACTGTATGAGGAAACCAGAGGAACATTGCAGACAACATAGAAACTCCAACCAGATATGGACTTGAGCCCAAGACCTCAGCGCTGAGAACTTAGCATGCTAACCACACAGCCAGGACTGGTGTCTTCTCATCTCATTATGAGCAGGATGAAGTTGATGTCAGAAGCATTGTGTGAACCCAGGATGTTGGAAAACTTGCTTAATATTGAGTGGACATTTTGTTGGTCAGCATGAGAAAAACTGCCACGGTTTTAGTGGAAAAAAGTGCAAGAAGACTTTTATTAACCAAAGTAAGACAAGCCAAAGGTTAGTCTTTGGTTAAAGCAGTGGTGTGCATGAGAAAAGGGCACGAAGCCTTGAATCTACGTTTGGTCTGAGGTTTCATAGCCTTTGTCTGCCAGTTATTGGATTCCATTACCATAAAATCGATCACTCCACATATAAACACAGAAAAAAGTAATCATATGGATCTCAGCTTCCTGCTTTCCTCAGGGGGTCTGCCCTCGGGTTACTGACATCTTTCTTCTTGCCTCACTGCCCTCCTATTTCTCATCCACATTGTATCTGTGCCCCACTGGACAAGCCTTTTTACTGTCTGAATCATTTTCTCCTTCTTCTTTCTTCTGAACTTGTCCTTGGCAGAGTTCAGCTTTTTTTGCTCTAATTTCATTTTGACCTAGCTTGCTTAGCTTAGTGGTTGTGTCTTTTTTACAAACCCATACCTTGTACTCTAGCTCACTGTTCATTTTATGAGATCTGTGTAGTGTTGGAGAAACATCCAGAGAAATGGTGCTTAAGTAAAAGTGTGGGTATTGGATCCAAGTGGACATATGAAGTCAAAAACATACTGTGATGAAAAGAGAATGTTTTGAGATTTAACCTAAAAAAATACAAATATGACCTACATGTTTTCAGTATGCTCTTTTATGCGACTTGTGATCTAATGGTCAGTACAGGTCTTCAGGCAAACATAATTAACAGAGATGTGGCTCGTGAGTGGAGCTACAAGTGAAGGTATTCTGATAAAGTGGCCAGTGGGTGGAGCTACAAGAGGGGATTTATGATAAAGTGGCCAGTGGGTGGAGCTACAAGACAGTGGTTTCTGATAAAGTGACTAGTGGGTGGAGCTACAAGAGGGGATTTATGATAAAGTGGCCAGTGAGTGGAGCTACAAGACAGTGGTTTCTGATAAAGTGACTAGTGGGTGGAGCTACAAGAGGAGATTTATGATAAAGTGACCAGTGGGTGGAGCTACAAGAGGAGATTTATGATAAAGTGACCAGTGGGTGGAGCTACAAGAGGGGATTTATGATAAAGTGGCCAGTGACTGGAGCTACAAGACAGTGGTTTCTGATAAAGTGACTAGTGGGTGGAGCTACAAGATGAGATTTATGAGAAAGTGGCCAGTGGGTGGAGCAACAAGAGGGATTTCTGATAAAGTGGCCAATGGGTGGAGCTACAGGAGAGAGGTTTCTGATAAAGAGGCCAGTGGGTAAAGCTACAGGAGAGGGGTTTCTGATAAAATGGTTGGTGGGTGGAGCTAAAAGAAAGGCTTTTTATCCAAATCAACAAAATAAGTAGCTTTAAAATGAGTACAATGATGCAGGTTGACTGCCTGTGGCAAATTGCAATGTAGCAAGGCATAGACTGTGCTAACCAAAGTGGCTCCCCGCTTTCCCCCTCAGTCTTTTTTGATGTACAGCTACCCCACAGGCTTCCTGCCTGGCATGGAGTTTTTCACAAATTCCTCAGACCCTCAATACTGTTTCTAATTTTTATGTTACAAGTCATTACAGTCTGACGCAATTTATTTTCCAACCCTTAAAGGACCATACAATGGAAAACCATGTTTTACTCTATTTTTCAAAAGAATGGTTCACCTAAATATCATACTAACACAATTCATATTTACAGTTTCGATCAGGAAAGATGTGTTTTTGAGTCCAAATGTAACTTTATTAAGTTTAGAACTGGAGCTGCAAAGGCTAGCTTTGTAACCTCAATAATTTTATAAATGTTTATAGTTCACCAGTCATACTGTGTCCTAAACCACATCAGCTAGTTTGTGAGTCCTTAATTAAGACATGGATAAGGTTTTAATGGGTTGTGAGAAGCTTTACTGATGTATTTTTACAGAAATGAAAAAAAAAAACAAATATGAGAAAACTGCATAAATATGATTTTTGGGTGAACCCTTATGAATTCAGCATAAAATAGATATAAAACAGTTTGAATTCTAAAAATAATGGCAGTGAATTAGCTCAGTCAGACTAGCCTAGACAAAGATGGCATGTTAAAACAGTACAGGAATGGAGTCTGGGTCCAGACTGGCATTACTTTTAAGACGTAAACACCTAATCTCCTCATAGCTTTAGTATTAGCTCACATGTCTACCTGTTTCACCAGGCTTTGTGCACACGTCTGTAAATCTGACTCGTGTTTATTGATCCGTTACACCACCGTTAGCCTCTTTATCAGCCGTGAAATGGCCTTCTGTCTCTCTACCTGCCCAGTTTAATTCCGCTGCGGGCTCGAGTACGCTTGATTCATTAAGGTAATAAAGTGCCTACAGTACAAAGAGAGCAACTTGATGAAATGTGCTTGAACAGAGTACAATAATGAAATGTTTTCTCAATAAGCACACTGGTTATAGCTTTCCATATTGTTAATTGGTTAATATAACTTGTGATTTATAAACACAATGACAGGACTTGACTGTGATCCATTTCTTAATCAAATGTATTGCACACATGACTTCAAGCACCTGCTGGACCTCTGCATAACACAACATAAAACAAACCTAGCAAATAACTAATAAAATACACCACTCAGTATTATTGTTCCCATCAATACAATATTGTTTATTCCCAGATGACAGTTTTACTGCTCAAATGTTGCTCTTGGATGGCTCAGCAATCCTCAAAATTCCCTTGGGAGAAACAGCATGAGAGTAAATGGAGACATGAGATACTTGACACTTGATACATGAGCCTTAGATGAGAAATTGTTGAGTTTGTACTGAGATTGCCATGTTTAATAAACAAACATGAGCACACTGTGAGACTTTACTCACTTCTGAACTTAAAAGGCGATGGGTGATATCACTGAGATCTTTTTCTCAGGAGAATGTATTTTTCCTCTGGGTCAGTTTACTGACTTTTGGCAATAACTGTGTTGGTGGAAATTATTTTAATTACATGTACATATATTAAATATACTTAAATAGTCCTCTGCTGCTGTTGCTATAGTTTTTGCTTTCTGTTTGGAACCACTTTTGATTTTTATATTAATGCCAGAGTCAGTAATATAATAATATGTGTGACTTTTCCCTTTCCATCATGAATCAAACTGCTTCTTTTTAATATTCTCAACATGTTCAACCACTAAATCTGTTTATCACAGAAAAATGAGCATATTGCCAACATTTCAAAGCTTGATGTGAAAAAAAAAAAAAAATCTGTCAAGCTTCTGCTGTGCTCGGATAATTTCTATTTTAACTCCTGGTCAAAAGGAAAAAAAATACAGTTTTGGTTCTGATGGTTGATGTTCTCTCTTCCCCGCCGGTATTTTTGTAGAGCGCAAGAAGGGTGATGATAGTGAAATAAATGTAATTGGCCTTCTGAATTAAGAGCGAGCACAGGGAAGATGCGTGTCCAGGGAAATCAATTTGAGGGTGCTTCAAATGAAACGGATGCAGAAATTAATTGCACTCCCGGTGGCTCAACATGTTTTTTGAAGTGTGCTAACTCTCCAAGTAGCTTGACTGACTGTGGGGCAGCTATTATGCTATAATTTATTTATTTATTTATTTATCTGTTTCTACACCCCTGTCCCCCGTCCCCATAAACTGTGTCAGAAAGATTGGCATTATATTTAGAAAGATTACACTGTGGCTTTAAAAGTAACCCAAACTCAGTATTCTGCCCACTGGTCACTTTATTAGGAACCCCATCTCTAAACTTCCAACCAGAGGACACTTTATTAAGACTGACTCTGACTCTGTACTTCCACTTACAGGTCACTCCTTTAGGATTGCCAGTTCTATATTTCTATCCTCTTGTCAAAAAAACCCAATTCCTTACCTTCAGCCCCATGAAGTCTTTTTATCTCCATTTTAGGTTAACATTTGAGTTATTTTTGCACTTTACTTGAGTATAATTGAAATAAAATACTTCAACTTTAACTCCAGTTCATTTTCAACATACTTTTAACTCAAATTTAACTTAAAATTCCATTTAGATTTTTAATGTAAAAAAATGCCAATTATCAGGAGATTGCTCTCTTTTTCTTTTGTCAATCAATCAAGTTGGATATAGGCTACCTTTCAATGTTTTATTTTAATTAGTTGAAAATTCCTCTTTTTAAAACATTTTTCAACTAGTTTTGAATTCACTTTTTGTGATGTCACAGACCAGAGGTGGTACCAGGCTCCAGGGATATAAGCCCGAGGTCTTTTCATTAGTCCTAGGTTTAAAAATGTTCACTCAGTGGAAAACACTCTATAGTCATGGGTTTTAAAATGTTCAGTGTTTTGCCTGACCTTTTTTACTAAAGGGGACCCAATGACTGATGTTAAGCCCTGGGTGTCATTACATTCTAGGTACTTCTGTGTAACAGACACCAGTTCATCTGTATGAAATTGCCTATTCTTTGCCTACAGCTATTTAGCTCCACCTCTTTCACAATTAAGTGTTTCATCCTGGACTGCTGCATGAGGCATGAGACATCCAACTGAATCAGAGAACATTTACATAAGTCAGACTTAGAGGTACAGTCTGTTTAAATCTAAGAGATAAGAGATGATGGAAAATGATTATGTAAACATTAATTAGACTAGATTAGATTAAACATTTTTGCCAATGTCATTGCAACAACAGAATTTCACATATGCATATGATCCATCTGTGCAGTGAAACCCACACACTATTGAACACACTAGGCTGTGAGAACATGTGCCCAAAGTGGTTGGCAGCCCTATCCATGTCGCCCAGGGAGCAGTTGGGGCTTAGGTGCCTTGACCAAGGTCACTTCATTCATTACCTGACCTGCCCATGGACCGAACTGGTGACTTTCCGGTCAAAAGACCAGATCCCTAACCACCAAGCTGCCCCCATAATGACTATTTATGACTGAAATATAATAAGTGGTCCTCGAAAGTGAAAAATGTGGTTGAGACATTGCCTGACTTTCTGTACCAAACTCCAACCTTAACAGGTTTCCTTAAGCTGAGGTGCAATGTGTAAATGTATTCACATTTCAGTACAGCTTGAGTTACAGGAAAAATGCCAACAGTCACCACAGAGAACATCTCCAACTACTCCAATCCAAAAACGAAGGAGATGGCATGCAGTGCTGTTTCTATGGTTACCTTGCGCTTAGACTAATGCTGCATATTTTGGGGACCATTGTGTGGCACATATCTATTGGACTCAGACTGGACTGGCATAATCCATATTCTGATAATGGTACCCTGGCCTCTGATGGATGCTTTCAATCTGCTGTCTCGTGCCATTCTAAATTGGTCATCTCCAACAGAGATACAGGTACATGTGGTTCATAACGGCACCTGAAAGCTCTCTTGAAGAATGCTTATGGGCTATGATTACTCACTTCCATTGCAAGCAACATTTCACGGGTGAATTCATTCCACAGTGATCGCCGTCCACTCTCCAATCATCATTATGGACCACATTATTGCTCCTGTTATCCTGAAAATAGTGAGGGTTATAAAACTGACTACGTGAGTTGAGTCAGATGTTGGGTCAATATATGGGCTCTCAACTCAAAGGAATGTCTTATTTCTCCAATAATGCTCATTGATGGTTCTAGAGACTTGATGATGACTCTTCCTTACAAATAACAAGAGACAAAATGAGACATGAGATACTTCTGGTTCACATAAACATTATAATAGACCTTAGCAGCATCAACACTGAGCTCTTAGTCATGGATGAAAAATATTTTGTAAAAACGAGTGTTATCATTTAATCAAATCTGAGAGTGAGATCTAAACTAAAACTCAAGAGGTGACATGTGAGGTTACTTTTTCTCAGGACAAATTTCTGAGTCTCATTTGTGCATTTATTACAGCTTATTGCTGTGTATGAGACACTACTCAGATATGAAGGAGAATATATTTTAATTCTGAAAGACTGAGATTGAGGTGGCAAGATATTTTACAGATTCATTTTTGTTTTTATCATAAGCTGATTGTCTTTATTAGCCTAAAAATATAAAAAAAAACACCACTTGTACTTATTTAACACATTACACTCATATAGCGCCTTTCTAGACACCCAAGGACACTTTACAATTGATACACTTCATATACACACACTCCAGCAAGAAGCGGCAGCCAGTCGCAGACAGCGTACTCTCAACCGGAAGCGACCGTCCACCTGGAGAACTGCATCGAGTACTAGGGGGATCACCCAGAACAGAGTGCCAACCATATCTGGGCATACACACATACATACATACACACCATTCATACACACACCAGGGCAATTTTAGAGCATCCAGTTCACCTGATCTCCATGTTATTGGACTGTGGGAGGAAACCGGAGTCCCCGGAGGAAACCCACGCAGACACGAGGAGAACATGGAAACTCCACTCAGATGGGGACTCGAACCCAAGACCTCAGCACTGAGAGGCAAACGTGTTAACCACTAAGCCACCGTGCCACCCCAAATAGCTGGATATTTGTTTAATAACAGATGTTTTAAAAAAGAAGGAGTATATTTCTTTTATTACATTTCAAGGACATAGTGAGCAATAAAACATCAACTATGCACATAACTGAATAGCACTGTTTTTAAAGTCTGGATCTCTTAATTATTAGGGGTACAAGAAATTATTGATACACTTGAATATCACAATATTAGTTTTTTTATTATTCTGTATTGATTAGCAATTGGCAAAAGATTACCTTTCTTACAGTATTGCAATGTATTGCAAATTATTGAATCATAACACCTGCATCATGATACATATCATATCGACAGGTTCTTGCCAACACACAGCCCTATGATTGATATTTGTTGCATATTGCACTCACAGCATCTACAGTTAAATGTAACACAAAGAGAAAAAACGTCTAAAAGTGGTTAAACTCCTATAATGATTCTGGAGAAGCAGTGGTTGGTAGTCTGAGAGTCAGAACGTGGACCCCCTTGGACTCATTTGCATACAATCATCAGTCTTTGGGGAGTGAGTGTGCCGTGTGGCTTATTTAGGGATGGAAGCCTGTGGAGATAGCGAATGATTAGCATCAAAAGCCTGGGTTACTCTGGTGGCACAGATGTGAGAGCTAAGCAGGTTATTACCCAGTATGACGGCTCTGTCTTTATGTGGGACTGTTCTCCACATTTAACCGCTTAAAAAAATTATTTAGAGTTTATAAAAACACTTGTTTTCTATAGACCAAACATGAATGTTTGTAAAGACTGGCTATACTTACAGCTGGATAAACACTCATCCAATGTGAGTAGCTCATTTTAAACATGTGGTAAATGTCAGTCAGTCTAACATGTTATGGCGATCTCCTGTTTGAATTATTTCTTTCATACAGCAAGGATTGCAATGGCACCCACAATATATTTATAACCTCAATCTTTTTTAAATCATTTTTTATGATTAACTGAGTTTCTATCTTATTGAATAATTTGAATTCAGGATCTGAAACGTAAGTTAATGTCTCTGTGTTTCCTTCTGAGACTTTGACTTAAGTCTCATATCTGCTGCTCAGATATTTCTCAAGTAGAGAAGAACTCAGTAATCTCACTCCTTTAGAGTACAGAACTCAATAAAGTTTCACACTGTGCTCACGTTTGCTCAGATAACACCCATGTTTAACAAAGATCTTAATAAGAACTCTAATTCTAAATCATGACTAATTCAAGACTAAGAGCTCAGTGTTGATGCTTGTGATTGGCTGTTTATCTCGGTCTAGAATATCTCTTGTCTTTTTTTGCCTCGGGATATTTCTACTAAGGTCTTATAGGATAATCTCCATTAAGTCTCTTGTGCCATCAAAGAGTAACTTTTCAGCAGTGCAATTTTGCTCCGGGTGAGAACAAAGTGAAATTTTATTGAGTTCTCAAGTTCAAGAGTTCAAGAGGTTATAATTGTCATTTCAGCTATAAACAGTATAATACATAATTAAACAAAACAGGATGTACAAATGAGCAGAATGTGCATATGTGCAAATATTGCAAGGAGAGGGACAATATACAGTGCTGTGCAAATGAGCAGATGCATTTAGTCCTTGAGAATAAGACTGTGTGCATTAAGGAATCTGACAGCCTGAGGGATGAAACTGTTGGACAGTCTAGCAGTGAGGGACCAAATGCGGAGGTATCTTCTATCAGAAGGCAGCAGAGTGAAGATACCATATGATGGATGTGATGGGTCTTCAACAATGCTGAGAACTTTCTGGATGCAGTACTTCTTGTAAATGTCAGTGAGAGATGTGAAAGAGACCCCAATGATCTCTTCAGCCATCTTCACTATATGCTGGAGTGTCTTGCGGTCAGATGCAGTGCAATTCCCAAACCAGACAGTAATGCAGCTTCTCAGGATGCTCCCTATGGTTCATCTGTCGAAGGTCATCTGGATGGGAGGTTTTCTCAGAAAGTAGAGACACTGCTGGGTTTTATTATTTATGCAGCTGGTGTTTATGGACCATGTGAGGTTCTCCACCAGTTAAACACCAAGGAATTTGGTGCCCTTGACAATCTCCATGGGCGAGCAATCAATGACCAGTCTGTACAAAAACTCAAGAGGAGACATTTGAGATTACTGAGGTCTTTTTCTCATGGAAAAAAAAAACATCTGAGAACCTTGTGAGATGTATGTTTTAGTCTCAAATTTTATTCTCCACGTGTTATCTACTAAGAAGATCTTAATTTTTATGTTTATTTCCTCTAGTTTTCCCAAAACAGTAAGATGGAGGTCAAAGTAAATGTTCAGGGCTTTTAAAGTCTGTGATGTTGGTAATCATAGACAACCATCAAGCCATGAAAGAGTCTGCTGACACTGTTAACCCTAATGCAGACACTCTTCCATGCCCAGCGTTCCTCAGGGGCTGGTGACAGTGAAGACACTCTGGCTGTGACAGCACCTCATAAATCACAGCCGTCTCCAACCGCTGGCACCTGCACACTCGTCCTTCACACACCAGGGTGCATTTTATGTGAGTGTGTTTGGTCTATATAATTTGGGTAAAATACCACATTGAGGTTATGTTTCTGCATGAAGTGAAAGTTTTTTTTTACTTTTGATTCTAAATATTCTAAATATTTATTTGATATTATTTATTTATCTAAATATTATTTATTTATCTAAATATTTATTTATAGTCTACTTTGTATGCAGTCATATCACAAAATATCACAAAAAGTTTAATTTAATTTAATTTAAATTAAATTAAAATGTAATTTAATTTTAATGTAATTAAAATTTAATTGAATTTTAATTTAAATTTAATTTAATTTAATTTTAAAATTATCATATTTTATATTCATTACACAAGAAACAAGAAAAGTAAAGTATAACATTTTATGTGTAATTTTATGCATACATATGACATTACCGTTAAAAGTAAATAATGAAAGAAAAGAATATTATTTTTGATGTATAAGCATATGTGTCACGTATCCCACCAGTCCTGCCTCTCAAAACTTCACTACCCAGAGTGTTCCAGAAGAACATGTGACTGCACAGACCAATCAGAGAGTGACTCAGAGATCACCTTCTCCAGAATTCTAATCTCGTTCCCCTGTTTCTCATTTAGAACCATATATAAACACTTTTACTCATTATGAAGAATTACCTCTGTTTACAGACATTAGTGAGCAGTCTGTCATTCACATGCTCTGTGTTTTGGCCCTTAGATTTGTCCTTTGACTATGTTTGTGCCTTATCCTCCTTTTGATCATCAACTTGACTGCTGCATTTTTTTGAGGACTCTTTAGCTCACCCCTTTTGTCTCATGTGTGCTCACTGGTTTTGATCTTGGACTGTTGTGGTTTTGTCTCTAGCCTTGACCTGTTTATGAAATCTCTACCTTTATCTGCTTGTGTCTGCCTTCCCTAGTCTACCAAAACAATCTGCAGCTTTGTTTGTTCCACAAGTTATTTAATCCCCAACCCTCACTCAGAAAATGTTCGACCTAAACTACTTTTTGAATGAGGCAGAATACAGGTAGCCAATCAGAAGTGATTTTGTTTACTTAAGAGTCTTAAAGAAACAGTAATAGAAGAAAACAAAGTCAATGATGAACTGTACATTCCCTGCTGAAAAAAATCCTAGAACCTATTAAATGTTTCTGTTGGTGTCTAAAGGCTAGTAAAGGTATTTATTGGTGTTTCTGATGGTTTGGTCTCAAAATTTAAATGATCCTCATTGTTTAATTCACTTGAGACTGATTCTAGACCAATCTAATGATTTTGTAATGAGGTCTGAAATTTTACAGGAAACAGTTGGTCTCTAATGGTTACCAGTAACCCAATTCCCATCAAAGTCCTACAACTTGATGGAAGCCGTCAGAGTTTGTCCTATTTTTTTTAGTAGGGTTGGCATTTTAAACCCAACTTATTATATATTTTTGCCATTTCATCCTCTTTTTGCTGGACTGGTTGATAAATAACTTCCGCTCATCTCCCCTGCCACCATGGTCATGTCTATACATAAACATCTTTTCTATAAAAACTCATTTTTGAAGGAAAATAAACATTACTGTTTGTGATAGGGCTTTCATTTCCGCACTTTCACATGCTTTAAATAAAAACAACCCCTCCTAATTCCCATCCAAACCCTGAAAACACCATCATCCCACTTTGTATACAGCGCACACATTTAATAACTGCATAACTGCGCTTCAATAACAGAAAAGAGCAAATTACACCCAGAGATAATACAGGACTCACAGGCCCCTGAGCTGCCCATCGCCACGTGTCCCTCACACTTATCTGTGCCACACATGCATATACAAGCTCACCAACACACCAATTCCTCCTCAATATATATCAAATTAAAAGCATAAGTCACTGGGCCTAGTCGGCGGTATTACATCGCTGGTGGATTGACAGGTTTATTGGCCACAAAGAGGCAAATATGTTTGGCTTTATCTGTAAAGCAGTGGGGTAATTTGGAGGTAATAATGGAGATTTCCCTTTCGGCATCTGTGGGTGAGGGGGAAGCTGTCAGAGTCTTTTGTGGCTAAATGAAAGGTGTAAAATGGAACCTTTTCCCCCGCGGAGATAGAAGAATGTCTGGCAAGGAGATACAATGAGATGTGTTTTTAAGCTCCTCATTCCTTTTTGACTTATATATTTATGTATTTATATTAATTTGCCTGTTCTGGGACTTTTTGTCAGGCCAAGGAGATGCAGAAATGTCCTTGTATCTGCTACTACCAAAAACCTCTGCAAATTCTGACCCAAAAAGCACATTATGTCAACTGATGTTACAGTCTGCATACTAAAACACATTCACTGTCTTGTGAATGCAGTTATTACAGAATTTTCTATGATTTAAAACTAATAGTCTGATCAGATGTCGAGGTTATTTGGTTGCTCATTGGACAGCTTCTTTGTCACCTTACACATTTAAAGTAGTGACTTCAGGCTTCACAAGGATGAATACTTGTGTGGTGTGTGATAGGATTCATAGATTGAGAAGAGGTGGTACAGTGTGATGAATGTTCGATGTTTGGAATGCTTGATTGGTTGCAAAGTTGGCAAAAAGGACTAATTGCATTTTGGTTGTGCCAAGGCCATAGTGTGAGGAAGCTGAATTTGCAGGTGTATCAAAGCATTCAGTCATATGGGTCTACCAGCAGTGGCAAAAAACCCAGTCTACAGAAAATTCTCATCAGAATTGTGACTGACAGCACACAAGGCTGAAGGCCTCTTGCCTGCCACTCTGCTCCATATATGCAGTTATGTTTGGAGTATTTTTTTCAGAAATTGGTTGTAAAGGAATCTTCTAGAATATTCTGGTCTGGAGGTGAAATGATTTTCATTCACAAGTGAAACCCACTGGTGGTCCTTGTCCTTCAGTTTTGTCTTTCAGCCACAAATCTGATCAGAATTTCCTGTAGACTGAGATTATTGCTGCTACTGGTATATCTATTTATGTGTTATTCCTACAATTTGCCTTTTGCATCCTCAGTACTGATCAAACTATTTGAAATTAAATTGTTAAACAATTATAAATACTGTATTTACGTATATATAAGCCTGATTCAGGCTTGAACCAGCCTGCTATGCTGAGTAACTGACCTCTCCTGTGTAGGAGTTGGTCAGCTGTGTGCGGCTGGGTTAAAGGGGCATGGTGACAGACTTCACACTTGGATGTGTGAAGATTTTGGTCTCCCAGATGCCAGACTGGTGGCTCTGCTGAAAAATAAATTCATTATGATATTGGTGTTCACTACCACTTCTGACACACACACACACATGTATATATATAAATTTAAGGCTGCAGACAGATTAGCATGAAACATAGCAACAAACCTTTGCTCAATTGTATTATCTATCTTATCTTCAGATATAAAACCATTTATTCAAACAAAAATAAATAAATAAATAAGCAATACTGACATACAGTACTGTTCAGACATTTTCAGTATTATAATACAGGTGTGTGTAGATTCAGTCATTGGGCCCCAATACAA
The DNA here is from genome assembly GCA_036984385.1 of Crenuchus spilurus. NCBI lineage: Eukaryota > Metazoa > Chordata > Actinopteri > Characiformes > Crenuchidae > Crenuchus > Crenuchus spilurus. Next base: position 39,348 of record BRDA01019836.1, read on the forward strand.
AACATCTATAATTAAACAGCATTTACATTTCAAAATCATAGTTTAAAAGTTTTAGCCTTTTAAAAAATCATTATATAAAAAGAAATAAATGCTGTGCATTATTTTCGAACACTACTCATTTTACTGAAATGCTTTAAATTGTTTATAATATTGTTTATAATATAACCACAGTCTATTGTTTTTGTGTCAACATTTAATTCTACAGTGTATGTATGTATGTATGTATGAATAATCTTGTTATTAATATGTAAAATGAGTCAAAACTGTCCACTCACTTCATATTACAATCTCTACTACACAGGTGTTCAGTCACAGACTGTAACCCATCTGTTACTGAACCATTTACCAGCCTCCTCTACTATATTCATCAATTATCAATTCCTAACCACATGATCACTGTTGTCCAAATATTATTTAAATGTATTTGGGTTACCAGTGAGGGGTTTCTAATAAAGTGCCCAGTGGGTGGAGTTACACATTTTTGGGGAGGCCTTCCATTCCCAGTCCTCGAGCAACATGTCTGTGTCTAATATGATACTGCCATGTCAGTGTTACTGTTGTGCAAAAAGTTGTCCACCACCAAAATATCTAGACAACAGCAGCTCTGTGGTCAGAAACTGACCATTAATTAAACGAGGATGGACAGCAACTATACATCCACAGATGAGCTACTGTCTCTAACTGTAAACCAGCATGGTGGCTATAAAAGAGATGAGTTTCTATTAAAGTGGACAGTGGGTGGAGTTACCAAAGAAAATTTTTTGTTCTGTCCAGTGTGAGGAGCTACAGAGAGGGGTTTCTCATTAAGTGGTCTGCAGGTGGAGCTATAGAGAGAGGTTTCTGATAAAGTGACCAGTTGGACGGAGCCACCAGTGAGGTGTTTCTTACAGGCACAGAAACCCTGTAGAGCTGCAAGTGAGCAGCGTAGTTGAGGTGTCACTGAAGAGAGAGTGAGAGAGAGAGGAAAAGCATTAAGAGAAGGAGTGAGCGAGCAGGAGAGGCCCATCAGAGGATGTGCTGTTGAATGTTATCTCACTGCCCATGCCTCTACCCGGCTTTAATCTCGTTAAAAAGCCGATAAGGCAAAAGGCGAAAAGCAAACACAATATTTACAGATTCTCCAGACATGATTAAATATGAGTTATTGAGGGATGGGGGTTTGGGGGGGGGACTCGCCAGGCTTTTGTTAACTCTGTTTTCCAGCTGACAAAAGGCTGCGATGTCTTCACCACCGCTATCTAGTCACAGATAAGCCTGAGGATGCTCTGAATGCTTAGGTGACTGTGTTGTATTTTATTCCATAAATTGGTAATAATATTACCATTTTGGTATTCCACATGGGACTCTACATGTGTGAACATTATAATAGTTCACCTAGAAATCATATTTACACTTACCTCAGATGTAATCAAGTACCAGTATTTGTGTCTTTAGTTTAAAACTGGAGCTGTAACCACTTACAAACACATAATAATATATATCCTTCCATCCTCTTAACCGGTGAGTTCCTCCACCCTGTCACTGGGGTATTATTTATTATTACATGACTAAAGAAACATTAAAAATTAGCTAAGCTATATTAGCTAACCCCATCAGTTCTTCACAACCAAAAATACAGTTTAAATGTATAATTTTACTTAAAACAGATCACATCATTTTATTAGTTTCATTTAATATGAAGCAGTAAAATGTTTGTAAACAATAGAAGTTGTTGTCAGCAACAGCAATAATCCAACAAAATGACCCAACAGGCTCAACTGAGCAGTATTTAGAGTGTACCTCATTGGCAAATGTTGGTCTCTACAGCCCAAAGTGCACTATACTTACACATGGTTACACCAAAACCATGAAACATCACAAATAAACATAAATAAACATACCTATATGTAGGTTTCTGTAGGCTACTGTAAGCTTTCTAGAGTCATTTTGGAATCTGTACAACTCAGTCCTTTTAGAGCTTTTAGCCCAGTGTGCTTATCCCTATCCTTCAGCTCAGGCATGGTGCCTAGCTCAGACATCTCAGCCCTTTGTTCTCCCCATGTGGGTAAAACACATCCTGGAGCACATCCTGAAGCCTCACCTCGAATCACTGCCAGGTGTGTATCATTAGAGACAGGGCTCCAGGCCCAGGAGAGGAGCCAGACTATTGTTTGCTTGTTTGTGTCTATCTATCTATCTATCTATCTATCTATCTATCTATCTATCTATCTATCCATCCGTCCATCCGTCCATCCGTCCATCCGTCCATCCGTCCATCCATCCATCCATCCATCCATCCACCCGTCCGTCCATCCATCCATCCATCCACCCACCAGTCTATCTATCTGGTATCTGTTATTTCAGTTTATCAGGCCCCTCTACCCCATTTATCATTGCTCATATCTTGTCTACCCATGAACTACTTATGTATGTAAAGTCGTACAGATGTCTGTTATGAGTTATGGTACAGTGGTTTCCAGGAGAAACTGCCCCAATTTTCTACACACGTTCCTTGTGCAAATACAGTTATTTAAGGATTATATGGATTGTGGATTATTTTAAGCTCGTTTCAATCTGTCTTGATTAAATATTTGTTCGCCTTACCTCCAGACACAGCGCTGCTTCATGAGAAAGTGCAGTCACAGAAGAACGGTGATGTGAAAGACTGTGCCTGCATGTTAGCTGTTATTTTGAACTCCCTCTGCTGTATTTAAACTGGTGGAAAAAGACTCAGTAATTTATATTTAAAGGAGTGAGATTTAATTTTGTGCCTTTGTGCATCGCGGCCTACATTGAGCTCATAGCTAGCCTATTCATCAAAGTGCCGGATCTCTTATAACATGATCTGAAAAGGTCTCAGCTAATGTTTGATTCAGTTTGCTGCAGGCACCTAAATGAATGAATTGACCATTCAGTTACTACCGTTTCCTGGAGACTCAAATACAGACTAATAAGTGAGGACAAGAATGGCTCCTCCCACTCAAGTTTCTATTTGTCTGACTTCCCTTCTTTTACCTGTTCACATACCCGTTTTTTCCCACAAGGCTGTCGGCATGCCATTCTCCTGGCCTTATCCCAGCATGCCTTGCTCTGACAGCTGACCCCATGTGCTTGTGGAGTCACACGGCTGGCTGCATCCTCCCGGAGACATGTGTCCTCTCGTCCGCCCTTGCCCCCCTTGCGAGGTGCTCTGACCGTCCCCGTCTACCTGACATACCCCATGGGGTCCACCCACTGTATCCTCCTCCTCCTCTTCCGTCTGTTCTTCTTCACCTACCCTCTCTTTAATCAAACTCAATTTACCAACATATTGGCTGGACCTGCTCTATCTGTCTTCTCTCTTAAACCAAAGTCAAATTTCCAACTTGTTGGTCCTATTGTCTCTGAGGGCATCTACCTTTTACCAAAATCATTTTGCTGGCATGTTGATTGGTTCTATTGTCTCTGGCAATGCTTCTTTTTAAACGTAATTACTTTTCAAATATGCTGATTGGCCCTATTGTCTTCATCTGATGCATCTGAACCAGAAATACCTCTCCAATATATTAGTTCTTCCTCTTGTCTCTGTCTGATGACAGGTTCCTGAATTGCTCTTTTAGCATTTTACCTCCCATTATCAAAAAAATCACATTTTCAGCATTTTGGTTGGTCCTATTGTTTCTGTCTGATAGCATCTCCATTCAACCAGAAATCATTCTTCAAACATATTTGTTGGTTTCATGTCTGACAGTGCCTTGTTTTAATTAAAATCACTTTTCTAACATTTTGGTTGGACCTATTGTCTTGGTCAGATATAAGCTATTTTCTATATAAAATAAAATACTTTTTTTCTGATGTCAATTGGCCTTATTGTCCATTTGATGTTGACTATTTTTAACCAAAATTATTTAGCAACACAATAGTGAGACCTGTTGTCTCTTTCGATATTTAAGATATTATATACTATGTCTTTCACCCAAATAATTTAGGTTGGACCTATTGTCTCTATCTGTTAGAAGTTCATTTTAATCAGTTTTGCTTACTGAGCCAGAATCCAGCCTTCATTTTTGGTGGTGCTTTGTTTTGGTGGCACATACTGTTGGGCTATTTAGGTGACTATTGAGTTCTATTGTTTTATATGAACTAAAGTTTTAAACTGTAGTATATCTCTGGGATAAGTGAAAAAACAGCATCTCATATCTACCATTCCACACATGCAAAAACACACCATACACAGTGTATTAAACATGCTGACAGTTACGTATGCATGCAAATACACACATACACAGACCTACACACAACACACACAGAGGCATGAGTAATTGGTAATGCAATGCTGATGGTAGATATATGGCCTACGGGCAGGAACGGAACAGCCGAATCTGATAAACAAAAAGAAGTGACAGGCTGAGAGAGTTAACCTCCATCGCTCCAGTAAATATCCACTGGCATAAACAATTACTGCATGCTGCCTGGCTGAGAAACATACAAACATCACTATGACAAACTCATTATAATTAATTCAGGAATTAAAAAGGGGTGTTAACATCACACAAGCGCTTAAAAAACACCTCATTCATATCAGGTTTCTGCTTGTCTTAAATGAATGCTTAATTTAGAAATGATCTCAATAACACAGCATTGATTTTTAATTTATAGTTTACCTGTAAAGATTGGTGACAGACAGTGGTTCATTTTGTGTTGTGGTTAAACCCCCAGCCACTAGAGGGCAGTGTTTTAATCTGTCTTCAGCCACTAAACCCTTGCATTGTAATATGAACAAATACTATAAAGGAGAACTGCTGATTGTTTTTTTTTATAAAATTAAATGTAAAATATAATACTGTAATTTGTCATAATATATTGTATCCTGATATATTGTATCGCCACATTCCTGGCAATACACAGTCAGAATAATTGAATAGGCAAGCAATGCAGTCCAAATGTTGCTTTTTATTGTAGAACTCGAACTGCAACCCTGCTACAACCAAATAATAGAACTTAATATTAATTTAATAGTCCAGTCATTTCTCTAAAAATGCATCACCAAATGTGCTCTAAACCTGCTTCACTTCTTCCACTTCTACTTCATCCAGATCTTAATTAAGCTCTCACAGACTAGTCAGTATAGTTTAGGATACAGTATGATTTAGTATGAATGATAAAAATGACACTCATCATTATTAAAACTCACTGTAGATCAGCACTTCCTGCTCTGAGGCAGTTGGCTAAGATGACAGACACAGCATTTAAAGATGAAATCATTCACACCTCAGATCGAATACTGGACATAGTCATTGTAAACATTAATACTTTGTTATTGATCAGTCTTTGTTATCAGTGGAGGTTTTCCAGTCCACAAGGCATTTAATTCAGTAATATCCTTCTGCTCTAAAGTCTCTCACTGGCCATGTTTAGTTATCAGTGGAGATATTCTGGTTTACATGGCATTTATTCAGTAATATTGAGCAGACGGTATTCTCTAAGGCCCCATAATACCCATTCAGTCCAAAGTTTGTTGAAAGCGGCACAAATAATGAGTCATCAGCACAACTTCTCACCCCCATGGCGACCAACTTAGTCATCGTTCTTTCCTTCCGCACCTCCAGTCCAGTGCTCTTTGCTTGATGTGACCTTTCGATATAAGGCGAAGAGCTCAAAATGCAAAAGAAAGGTGGTGGTTGTCGGGGGGACTTGCAAAAAAAAGTCCACTCCTGTGGTTTTTTGTTCTCCTTGTTGGCACCAGCCAGCAGTGGTGCAAGGTAACCTTTCTCTAATTGATGTTTGCTCCTGGCTGGCTCTCCAAGTGGCCATTTGTTGGAAGGGGGGCGGCCCCGGGCGCAGCAGGGGCCTCTAATGGAGCGTGGCTGTTTAAGATACTGCCTGCTTTTCTCTGAGCATGGCTGGAAAGAACCTGCCTGAATACATAAAGCCATTTGATTCCTTGTTTTTCATAAAGAAATTCTCAGAAAAGCTTTGGCCAAATTTGACTTCAGGTTCTCTGGTGTGATTTAGGATGCATCAATTAACCCGTGTGCATATATGGGTGTCTATTCTACTTTCAGCCTAAAAATAAGATTATTCAAAACTCAAATTTTTACTTGAAATTACATATTCAGTTGCTTATATTACAACCTGATTTACAGGCTTCAGTATATGTATATGTATATAAAATGTATAATGGTATTAATGGCATTGAATACTGTTTCTTTTCATGCCAATTCTCTTGACGCTGTCCCTGGTTCTGAACACCACAGATACCTCAGTGAATGCTGCAGAACATGGAGCTGTCCAATGTTCTGAAACAGAGCCAAAGAGAGCTGAAGCTGAAGACTGTATAGCTGGAGTGTGGATGACTTAAAATGCACAAATTAGAGGTGTAATTGTAAGCACTGATACACTTGAGTATCACAATTTTACTGTGATAATGAGTGATAATGCATTTGTTTTATCAAGATTTTTATATTTTTCTAGACAAAAACAAAACTATATTTTCTCAAGATAACAACATTACACTAGACTGTAAAAATACAACATTAACTTGTTATATTGGGAAAACACATTTTTTATGTTGTTATAATGAAATCATCTTTAGTTGATTTTGCCCAAATATAACCATTCTTACAGTTTCACAGTTTATTGAGTCATAACCCCTGTATCATAATCTGTATCACATCTCCAGGTTCTTTCCAATTCACAGCCCTATAATCCATTAGCATGAGAGAGAGGGAAAGAGAGAACAAGAGAAATAATGGGAAAGAGAGATTCTCCACTCTAATTTGCCCCTCAGCACTCTCTGCCCCCTGTACTGAAGCTGCTCAGACCCCCCAGGCTGCCCTGCTCCAAATCTTAAATCTGAGGGGTGCAGTTAGACCCGCACAGTGGGTGTGATTGAGAATCTGGAGGGGGTATCCAGCCCACTCTGAGGGTCTCAACATGAATTGGCCATAATGGCTCCCTCCCTGGCCATCTGTTTGCTCTGAGCATTTCAGGGCCACTGTTGTTTGCTGTGTAATCCAGCTCTAAGCCTTCTCCTCCTAGCTCCCCTCCAAGCACGCCTGCTCTGCTCTTTTCTTTCTTTATTCTCTCTCCCTTGGCTTCAGCTGGACCACTGCAAGGTCATCGGTTCATTCCAGGTTAACTCTGAACATCTTGACTTCGAAAAGCCTGCAAATACCAAGTAAAAGACCAAAAATAAGTCTTTTTTTACTCAGTACAAATGCTTTGTCACAGTTGTTTGTGATAATATTCAAATATAATTATGTTAATGCATGTAAAATCTACAATAATGTTTATTTAAATTAAGGAAGAGTTTCAAATTATGAAACATTTTGTAATCATCATTACATCATTACAAAATTACATCTCCAAAACTTCTCTCAACCCATTCATCCATCCACAAACTTAACTGCTTATTCCTGGTCAGGGAATAACCCCTTCATTGGGCAGGGCCTTACACTACTTTAACTGTAGCCAAAACAGTTTCTCAACTCATCACATTTGACTTAAACTCAAGACTCCAGCACTGAGAGGCAAGTGTGCATACTACCAAGCCAACATACCACCCTCAAACCTCAGCCAGATTTTAATTAATGTCTTATAGACCAGTTTATGTTTAGCTAAATGCAGAAACATTCATATTAGACAGCTGTTTAAAATGGCTGTGTTATTTTGTGTCCAAAACCACATCATTGAGATGAGCTAAATAAAATTAAAATTTATAGGCAGCATAGACATCTTGAGCATTTGGATAAGAGAGTAGAGAGTAGAAGGTAGAAGATATACTTTTTGTGTTTGTTAGCAATGTCAGCCTTGCAGCACCAGATCTAAACTATATAAGCTAAATTCTGATTAGTCTGATTATCTACAGTATATAAAGTATGAGGTATATTTGATTTTTGGCCAAACCATTGCTTTAACACTGTGAGCATTGTTGATTATCTGTAGGAGCTAGCAAAACAGTGGTGGGCCCTTTATTCTGCTTTTTCAGGACATTAAACCTTGAAACCTTTTCATTTCTACAATGACAAAGACATGGAAGCCTCTGGAGCATTGTGTGTGTTGACACAGCGAAAGATGCTTTGGCGTTTTCTTGTAAAATTTATGTCGAAAACATGCCTTGCAGAAGCAGCATCTCAGGTACCTACGTGCTCTTTATTCACTTTGACAGACAAAGCATCAACCTGACCTTTACTATTCTATATGTAGACTGATTCAATAACATATAATACATTATATAATAATTAACCTTCTCATTTCTTGAAAACCTTACTTAGACTAATAGACTGTGCATTGGCAAGAAAATGTATGTCATTATCTTGTTATGCATGTTATTTTCTTATAATGCAAAACTGTATGCAATGCAATATATCATATTTTTTTCACATCTAACTTTAGAAAAGCTGTCTGTGGTGTACCCTTATGGTAATACAATAAATTGCAACATTATATTAAATTCTAGTTGAGGGTTTAAACACAACATGAACAACCAATCTTTGCACATGAATCATTAATTAAAAATCAATACTATGGGTTTGAGAATCAGTACAATATCACAAAACATAATATTATGATACTCAAGTGTACTGATATTTTCTTACATTTTCTTATTTTCTTTTATGTTAGTACAGCTTTGTTGACTAAATTATTACTTTGAGCGAATTTAGTATATGTGAAAACCCAGCCAAAGCTGTTAGGTAACTTATTGAGATATCGTATTGTTCAGCCTGTCACTCACATCAGCAACAAAAATTAGCTGCTTGTTTTTTGCTTTAAATGAAAGACAATCATCTCAAATATCTATCATAGTACACGTTCATATCAAAAACAAAACTTAAACTCACCAAAAAGATGTTTTTTGTACAGCAAGCCATTCACCAAATTTGTAGATTGTACGGTACCTGAAAAACAGGTTTCTGTGTCCCCTTGCATCCTGGTGTAGAAATACTTCTTCTGTGGATGTACACAAGCTTTTTGGGTGTCATTCAACTTCTGAACTACTTCTCTTTACTCTAGAAATGTGTTTGAGCTCATGTGCCCATCCACCAAATGTGAGCAGGTCAGATGTCTTCAGCTGATGTAAACAGAGCGATGTTAGCCAGGCTCGTCTTTCAGTATTTATTTCAGGTAGATTTTAATTTGATTGGATCAACTTTTAAGTGTTTGTGATGTATTAATGTATTGTGACACAAATAAACCAGGGGCAGCCGTGGCCTAGTGGTTAAGGATGTTGTCTGGTGTTCTGAAGGTTGCCGGTTCGATCCCTGGGCAGGTCACAACTGAAGTGCCCTTGAGCAAGGCACCTAACCCCCAATTGTAAGTCGCTTTGGATAAAAGCATCTGCTAAATGCCTCAAATGTAAACCGAGTTGAGGTTCAGTATGTTATTTCTCAGCATGCTATACCACTGAAAGTATGAGAGCTAATCGGCTGAAATTTTGTGTGAGGATTTCTTTAACAGTACTCTTTACAAATATGCATATAACTCATATTTTGAAAATGACTTTGACCAGGTTTTCTCAGACGAGGTCACATATAGTACAGCAGGTGCAAATAAATTATGAAAAATGAGCTGACCATTTATAGATGTTGGATGTCCAACAGAATTCATTATGAATTTGAAAAAGGTCTTTACAAATTTGCCAGTTTAGTGCCGTGACAGAAAGTCATTTACATAGACTCTTCAGTTTATAGCTCTTCTTGAAGTGTGTAATACTGGACTGGACTTTTTGAGCAAGGCATTATACCAAGCAGCCAATCAGAACAGAGATTTACATGTATCAGTCATAAGTAACAAAATCAGCCATTTCTAAGAGAAACAAATGGTTGGAAAATAATCATGTTAACATTAATTTTGCATAAAACTACATGAATAATATTATAGGGTCTCAAATATAAAATGCAAAAAAAAAATGTGAAGTGAAGTCAATGGATGTTCAATGGAAACACTCAGTCTCAGCTTAATTTCTTACTGAAGAAGGGAATATTGCAGCAGAATTGTCTGGGCATTTATTTGTGCAGTATTCCCTGTCCACTGTGGATGCCAATCCAGTACTCTGCGGGATGGCTTGCATATCATAACTTTGATTAATCAGAGCACAAAACGTCTTCTTTAACAGTCCAACTTGGCAGTATGGTGAGTTTAATGGCTGGCATTACTTAAGGAAGAAAAAAGATTTTGGCACACAGAGGAACACTGTAAGTCTGTCTTTTATATGCTCAGCTTTTGGTTAGTGGACCGTCAACAGGGTTTTCAAAAAGGCAGTGATGTCTACCTGTTAATTCAGGCATATTACATTTACATGTGAAATATAAATTAATATATAAATATGAATATGTTGACAGAAATATCCAGGTAGTGTCAGTGGGTGCAGTTGCTACAAGAGAGATGTTTCTGATAAAATGACCAGTGAGTGCAGTATATCTGTATGTTTGTAAATTTGTAGATACTTCCAGGTGGAAAATGCTTAAGAGAAAAGAAAGATGTGGAGCACAACACACTTGAAATTCATTTACAAATTGTGAAAACACTTTTATAACACTTTTTTATTTCCTGTTGAAAAATGTAAAGCAGCACAAAGATGTCTGTGGATTCAGCACCTGAGAAGAGAAACAGCTGTGGACTCAAGTTCAGTGGTGAGATTAATGGAGGGTTTAGCAACCACAAGGCTGGGAAAAGGCTGGCAAACAAAGCAAAAACAACCAATTTTGTGGAAAACAAGCAGCGTAATCTATTATTAATTATTCTGTTTAAAAAAGTTTGTCATGAACTGATCATCATGGATCCTTATCTACCTGGAAGATGAGTTAATTATTGTTGTGACATCAAGTGAATTTGTGGTATAGTGGATGGTGGGGAGCAGCTGCAGTTGATGGGTTTCTGATAAAATGACAAATGGATGGAGCTACAAGAGTGTGGGTGAAGCTGAAAAAGAGGTTTTCTAATAAAGTGGACATTGGCTGGACCTACACAAGTATGGGTAGAGCTACAAGAGAGTGCTAACAAATGAGGAATGTATGTAATGCAAATTCATACAAGATCGTTAACTAAAATGACAAGAATTTAGTCTCTAATAAGTTATTTAATTACAGGAAAAGTAATCACAATATCTTAATACATTACCCTCAACACTGCTAATACAATGAATAATATTATACATTAATATTTCTAATGTGCACAGCATCACTGTTTTTGCATCATTTCTTCACTTTGAATGAAGACAGAGTCAGGTTAAGAGGCTGAGGAGATAGACGTCAGCATCTCTCATAGGTCAATTGCTCCGAGGGCTTCTGTGCCTTTAGGGGACAGGAGGAAATGTCGGAGATCACAGCAAGGTTAATCCTGCTCTGATGGATAACCTTCCATCTGTACACACTAGCCAAGGTGGAGATTGGCCTGCGCTCAAACATATCGACAGCAGCCAGAAACTGAAGGGCGTCCATCAGCATGCACGCAGGCATACAACATACGTTAACTCATTCGATGCTTTGTCTCCTAAAAACACACCACAGGCTATCAGAACTAAGTCAGGAATGGGGCATGACAAAGCCAACAAACAATCCATACAAACTAACCAAATCTGACAAAAGCAAGGCAGATAACCTGCCCTCAAAACACAGCTTCAGTTAGACCTGATATATTAGGTCAAATATTTTCTGCCACAGTCTGACAGCACCAAGTTAAGAATATGAACCAGACTTTAGTCAGAACCTGACTTTTAATCTGACAAAACTGATTACCTGGCTGTAAACACTCTCTTAATAATGTATATATTATTTATTTGCAATAGACATATTCAAATCTGTTTAACTCACTGTACAATTTCAATGATTACTGCACTTTATGCAAATACCTCTGGACATTGCATTCTGGTTAGATGTTAACTGCATTTCATTGGCTTTGTACCTGTACTCTGTACAATGACAATAACACTTAATCTAATATAACTAAACAAATCTGACTAAATTAATTACCTGACTGTAATCCAATATAATTAATTACCTGACTGTAATGTGACAAGTTTAGTACAAACGTCAGTGTAATGTAACAAAGTTATATCAGAAACTGACAGTTATATCTCAATTTTGTCCATAGCTGACTATAATCTGACAAAATTATGTCTCACCCTGACTGTAATCTGACAAAATTATGGGTAACACTTTTCTGCAGGGTATTTTTTCCAAAGCTACCAGACACCTACATAAACCTTTCATAACAACTGACATAAACCTGTATAAACATTTATGAAGGACTATTCTAACAGACATTACCTGGCCAATTTTGTTCAAAGACAACTTAAGAAGTTTTGATGAAAATTATGTTTGTTGGAGTAAGGCTCTCTAAATGTTTACCGGTATGTAGGTTTATATCAGTAGTTATAATGTCTTATGAAAAGTTAACTACAGTAATGTTATACCACATAATGTCAGAAACTGGCTGTAATGTGACCAAATTATGCCTAAACTTGACTGTAATTTGACAAAATTCTTGCCCATCCCAGACACCACCAACTAAGATCAAACATATCGACAGCATTAAATTCCACATTCCTAATGATAACACCTGTTATATGTCCTTGTACAATTACCCTTCATCAATCGATTATTGCTTTCAAACAAAATCCCAAAAAGAACTGTTCCCATGCCAGCATTGTGCTCCTGTGTGGAGTATTTCCAGCAGCTTCATTGATAATAACATTGATGTGAAAGAATAAAATGGGAAGAAAAAAACAGTAAATGCACACCAAAGGATGGGTGATAGGCTTGGAAAAAACAGAGCCTGACAGATATTTCAGAAATGACATCCAAACCTGACATTACCTGTCATGAATAGTCATGTGTCATAGGGCTTAGACAAATATTTAGGCTCTAGCCAGGCTTGACATAGACACACCTGCTGATGATAGCCGTCTCTCAGGTAGAAACGCACTGACCCGCATCCATATTCACAACTCCACTCCATAGGCAGAGAAATATCACCTGTGAATGCGATGGTGAGTAGGCGCTGAGCGGTGGGCTTTAATGAAGCAGCGTCTCAGCCTCCAGCTTTTTCTCCATCAGTACAGACAGATGTGGGATGAAAAGCTTTGAAAAGCGTTCAGCAGAGATCTCAACACTCATGAGCCAAGGAACAGACAAAAGAATGTAAAGGAACGACCTGGATCTTTTGGTAGGTCTGTTTTTTCCTCTAAAACCCCCTGAGGCACAACATTTCTTTCTTGCTTCTCTCTCTATCTCACACTCTCTGTTTCTCCCACTGTAAATGTTAAGCAAGCCGCAGGGAACAAGTGGGCGAGAAACAACAACAACTGGCATTCTCTGAAGGAGCACTAAACCAGAAGAATGCTTGGAGATGATCGGCACAATATGTTTCACCATTGGACGCTAATCCCTTTTTTAGCTGCCCAAAATTGGCCATGGGAGATTTTAGCTTAACACCACCAATGGTATGGATGGCTCAGCTCACTGGAAGAGAAAACAGCAACTGCTGCATGTAGACTGTTTCATGACCCAATGGCAGAATTAGTCAATGTATTTTCATGAACCGTAACCTAATATTCTACTCAATTTCTATGCCCTGTATATGTAACAGACAAATAATGAAATAAACGCATTATTAATATGCCGATATTTCATTTTTACCTTTTTTCCCACTTAAATCAAGTGTTGTTGATCAGCCTAGACATGAACTGAGTGCAAATTTTGCCTCTTTTTTAGAGCCAGAGCTCTCTTGCAGCTTCCTAAACTGTCTGCTTTATCAGAACCCCATCTCTTGTAGCAGCACTTTGCTGGTACACAGCTGGAGACTAGCTCATCTGTTGATGTACAGTTTCTTAACCATCCTCTGATCACACAGATATTCTTGTCTGGATATTTTGTGTGGTGGTCCACCCTCATATTATAAGTGATAAGCTATTAAACATCAACTGCGCTGTAAATGTGCACAAAATATTTGACTCTGTTCTCTGTAGATGTGAACTTACATTTTCACTTAGACATAAAGACAATCATTTGATCAGGAGTGCACTAACTTCAGTATAAAACTGTTTAACACATGACAGCGTGTTTTAATTGTTATGCTATTGTAGTTTTTATTTCTTATTTTTATTATGCGATCTGACAATAAAATCTGTTGAGTGGCCAGAGTTAAACTAAGGCCCAAAATAACTTGGAGACAAGACAGCGCTGTCAGACCTTCTCAAATCAGAGCAGCCTAGCACAGTATTTGACAAACACCTGGCCCATCACGCCATGTGTTGGCGGACACACTGCGAGATATGGCAGCAGATACTTGATCTTACGAGTTGGCAGGCAGGCTGCTGATGGCGTTGAGTGCTCAGCCAGGTTCTCGAGCAACAGCAATCTCCACAATCAGCATGCCATAAAGGCAGAGCTCCTCTGGAGCTTGGCTGAATATTAGAGCTTTGGCAGGGTTTGACAGCTGAAGTCTTCTGAGTGAAATGCTTCACTGTAAGAGACAGCAGTTCACACGATTCGCCCAGACAATCTCGAACAATGTCTTTCACTTGACATTACTGACATTTCACTTGATGATACTGACATTATATGCCCTAAATTTCTCAAGTGGAAAACTGGTGCTGAGACTTTTGGCAAGATCGATCTATCGATCTATCAAATGAAATTTGGCATGTGCATATGTATTCACCCCCTTTGCTATGAAGCCCCTAAAAAGTTATTGTTTGGTCAAATATTTTCAGAAGTCACATGCTTAGTAAAATGAAGTCCACCTGTGTGCACATGATCTGTCAGTATATACACACCTTTTCTGAAAGGCTGCAACATTAAGCAAGAGGCACTTTTTATAAAAATTATAAAAAATTATAAAAAATTATAAAAAATTATAAAAAATTATAAAAATTATTATTATTATTATTATTATTATCATTATTATTATTATTAGCGTTATTAGTATTTCATGAAAAAAAAACTAAACTAATTTAGAACTTGGCAGCAACACATGTCAATAAAGTAGGTACAGGGGCAACAAAAGCTGGTAAATATGTATAAAAAAAACCTGGAGGAGTCATTTTCAACTAAGTCACATTACTGTGTATAAAAAGGCATGTTCACATTACAAAGAAAGGTTATAATCACATTACAAGCCTTATTACTCAATTCCAATTTTTTGCTCAGATTGGATTTGTCTTGATGGTTCACATTCATAAATGTAAGTGAGCTATAATGTGAACAAATTTGTCTCTGAAATGGCACGCATGTGCACATACTGTAGATACATTCATGCATGTTTCCTGTATCACCAACAACAAAAGTCATACATTTATATTGTGTTGCCAGGATTGCAAAAGGAAGTAAAACTTCCTGGTAAAAAAATTTAGCTCTTAATAAAAAACAAAATGAATGACAAAGTAACTTTAGAAGAACACTTATTTCTTTAAACTTCTACAAATGTCTGATTATACTATCTTGATTTTGGGCTAGTTTCAGTTTGTGTAGTGTGGCTTTCTGTAAGACTGTCGATAGGAGGATTTTGGGGGATATGGTAACCCTGTGTGAGAGATGGCATTAGTAGCTCATGTGTGTATTGCATTTTGATCAGGCGGACAATAAACAGCTGGTAGACTGTACATGGTCAGGTCGAGGAGGTGAATAAAAGCCAGCCAGCTGCTTTTGCTGTTTTCACAGCACTGTGGTTAAACAGGTGTGAAGCCAGCACTTAGCACTACGTGCATGCATACAGGCAAAGAGACACATGGAATCTGATCTGACTGGTCACATTCCACTCGCATGCTCACAAATTGGATATCAGATCTAGGACCACATATGAATGTGAATCAAATCTGATTTGAAACGATCAGATTTAACATTTCCAGACAGTTTTGAAAAGATTAGATCTGAGTCACATTAAGGAAAAAATCAGACGTGAGTCACTTCTGCCTGGTAATGTGAATGTAACAAAAGGGTTCATCAATTTGTGAAACACTGTCTAAATATTGTGGAATAATAATAAAAAAAATTGTGAAAACAGTTTGCTGTGTAATCAAATGTAAGTTAAAACTGTATTATGCAAAGAAGAAGTTGTGTGTCAACACAGTTTAGAAACACTGATGTCTTCTCTTGACCAAAGTGAAAACCTGATTCCAACTGTTAGAAACTACAGACACTGTGTCCTGTGGACTCAAGAGGAGAGTGATCATCCAGCTTGTTAACATATCACAGTTCAAAAGCCTGCATTTCTGATTGTATGGGGTTGCATTAGTGCCTGTAGCATGGGCAGCTTACACATCTGAAATGGCACTATCAATGTCGAACAGCTTACAGGAGTTTTAGAAAATATGTTTCCATCCAGACATCATCTCTCTATCAGGCAAGGCCTTGTTAGACAATGCTAAACCACATACTGCATCTATCACAACAGCATGGTTGTGAAGAAGAAGAGTCAGAGTGCTGAATTGGCTGCCCAGACCTCATTTGGTGCATCATAAAACAAAAAGTCCAGCAGAGAAGATCCAGGACTGTTGAGCAGCTAGAATGCTACATCAGACAAAAACAGAACAACATTCTTCTCCCAAAACTCCAGCAATTGTTCTTCTCATTTTTCCAGATGTTTACAGACTGTTGTTAAAAGAAGAAGGGATAGACAATAGTAGACATGGCCCTGTCCAAACCTTTTTGAGATGTGTTGTTGCCATCAAGTTCTAAATTAGTAAAAAAAAAAGGTACCTTCATCTCTAAATGCTGCCTCCTAATGCACACAGTGTGGCACTGACGAAGCTACCTTCAGTTTTGGACCCAGCTGTTGAAGTTTAATCTGATTAAATCCACGGAAAACTTCACATAAAAGTGCCTCAAAAGTAATATGGGCAAGATTCCACCACCCACAAGATTTGCTCTGCACTTAATCACAGCTTGTATTTATTATTCCTTTCAGCACGCGATGGAGCGAAGCTAACCACTTCCAGCATTATCTCCTGAATAATAAGTTTGCAGTCAAAATGTCAGGTTGCTAAGCAACATGTCACCTGTTATCCCACTTTGCCAGAAAGTGAGGAGGTACAGTGAGGACGGCTGTCAAAGACTTCAGTATGCGACTGAAAGGAGTTCCTGGTATTAACAGTGTTAATATCCACAAATTTTCTCACTGAGGGTCAAATTTTGAAGGTGCAGTTAGAAGTACTGTTACTTTAAAGTTACTCTGGTAGAAGTAAAAAGAGTTAACCAATTAACTAATACATTAATTTTTCAGAGAAAGGATTATTTCAGTACTGAGTAACTTCACAGGACACAATAAGACTAAAGAATAAAGCCACATATTTGTAATATGAACACTGAACAATAACAAACCCACCCATTCAAACACCAACATGTGAAGAGCTAATTGATTGTTATAATCATAATATAATTTATATATAAAATTTAATATAAAATATTATATGCACTATACACTGATCAGTCACTTTATTAAGGCCATATCTTTGTATCTCAATGTTCATTTTATCAGCTCCACTGACCATATAGGTGCACTTTGCAGTCCATCTGTTTCTCCATATACTTTGTTAGCCTCTATTCACTGTGTTCTTCGATGGTCAGCACCTCTACAGGATCACAACAGAGTAGGTATTATTTGGGTGGTGGATCGTTCTAAGCACTGCAGTGACACCAGTATGGTGATGATGACATATTAGCTGGGGATGTTTTTAAACCCCTTAGTGTCACAGCTGGACTCAAAACAGCCCACAAACGAAAGCAATCCAGCAAACATTTTACTGTGACCACCAAAAAGGACTAGAAGAGGACCAACACAAACTGTGTAGGACCAGATGAGCTACTATTATTGATTTTACCTCTACCAGGTAAGTGTGTCTAACAGGGAGGACAGTGAGAGGACACTGTGTTTAAAAACTCTTGGATGAGATGAGATGGCTCTGTATTTATTAAGATTAAGATTAAGATCAACCAATTTAGCCAATGTGATTTTTCACACAATGGAATTTGACCTCTGCATTTAACCCATTCGTGCAGTGAAACACACACACACACACACACGTGAACACACTAGGCTGTGAGAATTTGTGCCCAAAGCGGTGGGCAGCTCTTATCCACCGGCGCCCAGGGAGCAGTTAGGGGGTTAGGTGCCTTGCTCAAGGGCACTTCAGTCATGTCCTGTCTAGGGATCGAACCAGCAACCTTCTGGTCACAAGACCAGATCCTTACCACTAGGCCATGGCTGCCCCCGCTTATGATGCTCATTGTCACCAAAACTGATTTTGATCATCACTTCCTGCTTTAAAGCGTGTTATTTTTTAAAGCTTCTGCAAATATGATATTTGAATCATGTACAGTACTCTGTTCATAGAAAACTTTAGAAACTTTAATAGCAAGGCTACATCTAATACAGTATGTAAAAGTGTATTAAGAATTATGTGAGGTTAGGTAATGTCACAACTAATGATTCTGGGTTGTTAAGGAGCATTATTTTCCTTTAT
>BRDA01019836.1:57778-81410 GCA_036984385.1 Crenuchus spilurus
AATGGATTGGAGTGTATTAAGAATTATGTGAAAATGTATGACATAATGCCCAAAGCGGTGGGCAGCTCTTATCCACCGGCGCCCAGGGAGCAGTTAGGGGGTTAGGTGCCTTGCTCAAGGGCACTTCAGTCATGTCCTGTCTAGGGATCGAACCAGCAACCTTCTGGTCACAAGACCAGATCCTTACCACTAGGCCATGGCTGCCCCCGCTTATGATGCTCATTGTCACCAAAACTGATTTTGATCATCACTTCCTGCTTTAAAGCGTGTTATTTTTTAAAGCTTCTGCAAATATGATATTTGAATCATGTACAGTACTCTGTTCATAGAAAACTTTAGAAACTTTAATAGCAAGGCTACATCTAATACAGTATGTAAAAGTGTATTAAGAATTATGTGAGGTTAGGTAATGTCACAACTAATGATTCTGGGTTGTTAAGGAGCATTATTTTCCTTTATTTGGTAGAACCTGTAGAACCCCTGTAGAACCTTTATTTTTCTGGCAGTTGATTGCTTTCCTGACTGCACACAGATTCTGTGCTCCATTATTAGTCCCTGTGCAGATCAGGGGTAGCAGTTTTAACACCATACACGAAATAACAGTTTTCTGACCATAGCCTTTTTTGCTAAACAACATTTTGTGGGTTTTTTTGTTTTGTTTTTATTATTCTGGTAAAAAAGTTGGACTAAAAAACTATGCTAGAGACAAGACTGAATAAACCTTACCTGAGGAATATACTGAGTCTCTGTTGCTTTTTGGGAGATATTGGATCCACAGTCAAGTTTTTCAAAAAATGATGTACTGCTTAGTAGAGTTGTGTTGTTGGAAAGGCCGAGTTTAACTCTATGAAACTTTTTTTGTACAACCTATTTTCATGTGAAGTCTTCATTCATTTATTAGCCAATAAGAACCTTACTTGACGAAGTCTCAGATGGGTGAAGGTCTAAATATCTATAAAGCAAATGACTAAAGTGATTGATGGCAGATTGTCTGACAGCTCACTTCCAGAACTGTTTAGTTAAGGTTTATACAGTGTAAAGTACTGTTATTTGTGACCCTTTATTGTACAACTGTACAATAAAGGGTCACAAATAACAGTACTTTACACCAGTGAGGGTTTGCTAATATGGACCATTTAATGAAATGCAGTACATCAATTACAATAAGTGTTTTAAACTAGCTTAAGTGCTCAACAACAAGATGGGTCTTAAAACTGCAAGGGACTCTGTTGTTTGAACAGTGGGAGTTTGTTCCACCACCTGGGTGCAAGGACAGAGAAGAGTATTGATGCTAGTCCACTTGATGCAGCTAGAGGAAGCCAGTGAAGTGTACTCAGCAATGTAGTGACGTGGGAGAATTTGGGTTGATTGAAGACCAGATGAGAACTACATTCTGGATCAGCTGCAGGGGCCTGATGGCTCATATAGGAAGGCCAGCCAGGAGGAGAAGAACCTGCCCTACCAAGTGCAAGTAGAAAACGATAACTGGTCATCCAGAGTCACACAGAGGCTTCTTGCTTCTTGCGATGGAACGACCCTGGAGTTCTCAAAAAAGACAGGAAGTTCAAGATAAAGTAAATGTAAGTAAATGTTGCACTTTATTACTCATCTCATATTATTGATATAGCTCTAACTAAACTGTCATATAAAAAGAGCAACAAATATGTAAATTCTAAATAAAATGACAATTCAGTCATGTCCCAGATAGCAAAGTATACACTGGCCCAGTGTTGACTCAACTGCATTGTTTATGTTTGCATAGCATTAGCAGTCCCATTGGGCCAACAACATTATGGCCACTAGATCTATATTGGTGTCCAAACATCATCTGTCGGCCTTTTATTAGCTGTCAATCACTATTTGACAGTGGGCTTATATTCATCTTATGTTGCCTGTCAACCACTGTTTGATGATGGGTTTGATATTACAAAAAAATTAATGTTTTGATATACCAATATGGAGCTGAAATTGGGTAATTAGTGGCATTTTGACATCGACTTGGTTTCCTTAGCCACTCTTCAATGTTCTGAAAATGCAGCCAAACACAAATTAACATTCTGAAGACTGAATACAATATTGAACAGTAACAATGTTCACCAGTATTGGGTCAAAGTTCTGTTACTGAACAGAAAAAGAGGAAAAATGCTGTAATTTTCCTTTAAACAGAAGACAAAATATGATGTACTATGTGAAGTCATCATTGGTAGTAAATTTAGATTATCATCTCAGTCCTGATATTACCAGAAATATTATTGTAATGTAAAAGCATAAAGTACAGCAATTTCATGCAAAATAATTCATACAGAGTCTAAACATTCATCACAATGACATAAAATGTTTGTAAGATGTTTTGTAATAGTACTGTAGTAATGTAACATATATCATCATGTTGATAAACAATATTAGCATTAGACAAGTCAAACATGATCTGGACCTCTAACCACTCTGTGTTTGTCAAAGATTCACAGTGGCTGACACTTTTATTCGACATAAAACATCTTCGAAATGACTTTAAAGCTCAGAAGAGTCTGAGTGATAGCTACTTGGCTTGCCAGTCGCTCGCATAGATTGATGACACGAGACACCAACAAACTGACATTCATATCACTCAGCTGCTGTCCCGTGTTGTTAGCGGCTGCTCACACCAGCATGGTTGCACACATCAAAAAGTGGTGTTTGCTCTTATTATATCCCCCACACACACACACACACACCTTATATATATAAAGATGAAGTGAATAGCATAACAATGAGAAGGTCTGATCATATGTAAAATATGATACCAAAGGACACCTTCAGAGGTTTTGTAGAGTCTGACTTCATAGATTTAAGTTGTTTTGCATATTAGCCATTTTAGAATTTTAAATATTATAGCTATGATTGGTGTATGTGTGTGTATGTTGTGTGTTGCTCTTTGTGAAGATTTAATGGAGGTTCTTCTAAAATTGTTTAGGAGAACTAGCATGAGACTTCTGGCCCATAGTTACTGATGGCACTAACAATGTGAAGACTGAGCAGAGTGTGAGACTTTATTGAAACATTTTTTGAAATTCAAGAAGAGACATGTAATTTATTTTTCTCAAGAGCAGCACATCTCAGATGCAAGCAAAAGTCTCAATCTGTTCCTCACTCTGATTTCATTGTTGTCTAGGAAAAAAATGTCTGGCACATTAAGAAGAGCTTCTTTTTGAGTTTTTTTCCCATTGGCCGAGTTCAAATTCTGGACTAGTAGATCATCATTTTCAAAACAAATTTGCTGTTTTTTTAGCTCCACTGACTTTGTAGCTATATTTACTGGACATAATAATAGAAATATGCACTATGTAGGTTCACTATATAAAATATTATGCAAGCTTAAATACAGTAAAATGTAAATTCTGAAAAAATGTGGTGGTTATATGATCTAGCCACAAGAACAAAGTTTGGTTCCAGATGTCCTCCTTGATGGTATTTAGTCATTGCATAGATTTGTTACGTTTTATCACCAGCACACTTGATTTAACATAATGAAATATTGAATAACCAAACCAGGCATTTGTTGAGAACTACAAATAACACAGATAGTAAGTACACATTTGCAAAGATCACTAGTAAGGCAGGGTTTCTAATAATAAGGCCAAGGCATATAGGTACAGAGTATGGGGAACTAATAAACCATTAACTCTGTGTTTGACATTTTCTATAGACTTAAAAAAAAAAAAAAGAATTGTTTCCATCAATGGCCAAACCCATTTTATGTCTGCTGCATTGTAATCCCATCTTGAGCTACCAGATATTTCCAGTGCCAGCAGCAGAAGTCATCTCTATTACATCTATCACACCCTCTTATGAGTTTCCAAAGCAAAGGGGAATGGAGAGGGCAGAGTTTCACCCAAGACCATTATACCTCACATTTTAAAATGACATTTCCCATATAAAGAAAAATATGCTACTCTATGTACAATATAAATAACACAGAATTTACACTTGAGGTGTCAAGGACTGTGAATCCCTTAACAAGTGATTTCCCTATAAGCTAGACTATTAAAGACCAGTTGTGAAGTATTGTTCAAAAATTTGATAGTGATTCATCTGAACCAATTACATTTAATATAGAGATCATACTGTTGAGAGAAATTGAAAGAAGACACCTACACATACACTTCATTAAAAACACTTATCTTGTGATTCCACTGACTGTCTATTTCATTACAAGCTCTTACATAGAACCCTGAGTACACAGATCCCAGAGAAAATAAGACACAGGAAAGACATAGGAAAACATAGGACCTCAATGAAAAAGGCCACATGAACACAAGAACAATAGAAATAGGGTTCTCATAACATAGAGGCTTGTAAAAAAATCATAGAGATTGACAATAGTGGACCCTGAGAACATAGGGTTCTTAGAACATTGGTTCCATAGGGCAGAGAGTCCT
This sequence comes from Crenuchus spilurus, assembly GCA_036984385.1. Taxonomy (NCBI): domain Eukaryota; kingdom Metazoa; phylum Chordata; class Actinopteri; order Characiformes; family Crenuchidae; genus Crenuchus; species Crenuchus spilurus. The sequence continues at coordinate 62,197 of BRDA01019836.1, forward strand.
GAAAACATGGAGCTGTATGAAAAAGGACCCTAAGAACACATGGCCCTGTGAAATAGAGCACAGTGAGCACAGGATTCTGAGAACATAGTAACCTGTGGACTGTATCTTAGGTCTATAGGACATAAGAGCAACAATGTTCTAAAGTGGATTTTTCACTGAACTTTATCCAAAGTTCACTTGTTACTGGTCAAAATTATAGGACTTACTATCAACAAGTCTTTCGGTTGTCAGCATGCTAACAAAAATTCCATTCAATCTAATGAGAAAATGTAACAATCTTTGTTTAGACTTACTAGATAATGTTGAGTATGCAGTTTAAGCTGCAGTGCTGCTACATTGGTTTGACTGTACTGTTGTAATCAAAACTTAATTTGTTGGCAACAACAGCGATAACTTTGAAACCATGCAAAAATTTGCTTGATTGCGTGACACAATCACCTGGTAATGATTCTTAAATAATGCAGCATAGCTTATCTGCAAGGCTAAGAGCTGCTTCATTGAGATTTCTTTGCCTCTAAGCTCTGCTTTATCTTACAGTATAAATAGGATATAACAGGTGCTGGAGATTCTCAAATGTATCTTAGCAAAAACATAGTCCCCCCAGTGCCAAGTACACAAGGGAACCATCCTCAGAAAATGTTTACTCAGTGTAATCGTGAAAGCAAAAGCTCTTCTGCAGCCACGTCAGGAGGCTTTGTTCTCATTCACAAAGCTGTATGTGCACTTCTGAAAGGCTCACATGAAGACACAGAGGGTTAATTCAGAAATTGAAGTGAATCTTTTGCTCTTGTCAGGGCGTCTTTGCAGAGAGCCGCAGCTGCAGCCTGCTCAGAGCCGAAAAGGCATAAAGCATGAATGAGAAAATAGGCATTGCCAGCCACACACAGATGTTCCTCTCCCCCAGGTACCTCCTTTTCTTATTTCGTCCCCCTCCCTTTCCCCAATACCCAACATGATGGGTCCTTCCATTCCTCAGTGATATGTGGACGACTGGAGGGAAGGGATATATAGATGGAATTGGTTTCAGAGGGGTATCAGGCCCAAAAGAATAGCAGTGCTCCCTTCCAGATGGTGCGCCATGGTGATGAATGTGTGCAGGGAAATGGGCTTGGTTTGGGGAAAGAAGATGAGGTGAGCAGTGTCACCTGTGAGGAAAGCAGTTAAAGGGAAAGAACAGCAGGGACAGCAGGGCAAATTGAGTTTACTTCTCTAGTTTTGGGGGTTTATGGAGAGGCAGGACGGTCTAACATTCTGTAATGAGGTCATCAATGTTAAAAGTACACTATGTCACAAAGTACATTCAGTTGGCCTACCATATACGCTGTCAGAAAAGAGGTACATTTAAGCTCAGCAAGGTACACACAATGTCAATATACCTTGTAGGGCTCAGCATTGTCCTAATCGTTCAATAGTATATTTTAAGTGTTCAATACATTCCTTTTTTCAGGAGCACTTTTCTATCTTTTCATAACTAAACTGTTTTAAACACTGAAGTCTGAAGTCAGGACAGTGTGAGTGGAGTCAATACCACTTCAAACACAATCTGATACAATTATGTTCCATTACTATAGATACTGAAGACGTACCAGACATTACAGGCAACATCTCTCCAGTGGCAAACTCAGTCTGCATCAGTCCAGGGTGGGGGTTTGAGTCCTCGCAAGGCAAAAACACTCTGGTAGGAAAGGGTATGTCTGGTCCAGGTGTGAAGGTAAGTTTTTTTGGTTGGGGGGCTTGTAGTGTGAACGGTGAGCTCAGAAACATTATTTCACTTTCAGAAACCACTTGGAGCTAACATCAACATTTCTGTGGATCCCTGAAAGCCTACTCCTGACAACACACAGCACAGTGATGATGACGCATGTCAGAGTCATTTGTGCATACTCATCTCTGCCTCTCTGTTCAGTTGTCAGATACCATGACACATATCCCACGCAGAAGCAGAAAATACAGCCAACGTTTGATTTGTATCACTACAATATCAGGAACGAATATCCATTCGGGAACAGATTAAAAATAAAGAGACTCAACTAAAATTACGATTGTTGACAGGTAATGCACCACACCAGTAACAGGAAAAGACTGAGTCTACTACCTTTTTTTCTCTGAGAGTGTACAGAAACACCTACAGGTGCACTTGGTAGGTTTACAGGTACTGACGCTAGCCCATCTGTTGTGGAGTTTATCAACGTATCAACAATGTTTTTGAGAATTCAGAAAGGAGCACTAGCCCACCACTAGTTTATGCATTCTCTTATTTATAGTATAAGTAATATCTGGATAACAGTGGTCCTGTAGTCAGAAACTCACCAGTGATGAATGGGGTAAACTGGGGTAATAAACTTTGAGGTAAAAGGTGGACTGCTTTCTGTAATTGTACACAAATGTAGTGGATCTATGAGAGATAAGGTGAATATAAAGTAGACAGGGTGTAAATGTACAAGTAAGGGGTTTCAAGTAATGTGGACCACTAGTATAGAATATACTCCACTGGCCAGAAACCAAAATGACTCCACAGCTTCATTATAACAACCGTATCCATTTTTCAGCCCATATTATATGGCTCTCTAACACTGAATGAGGTATTCATCTTGTTTTGCAATGCTGCACTGGTTGCATCATATTTGTGGTCCTGCTATTACACCCAAGGTGAAAGTAATCAGAGTTTAGCCTGTAAACAAAGCTGTACTTTATCTCTGTTTGACTTCACAAAAATCACAGGTTTTGGAGAACATTTGGGAAAAGATAACATCAGACAATAACCTCTGCAAAGCCCAGACTGTGGAAGACCAGTTAGCTTTTATACACATGGCATAATGTCATCAGAGGTTAAAACTCATACAAGAACTCATTTAAATATCATACTCATTTAGATCTCTTTAAAGGGGGAATTTTAGGAAAAACACACTTACTTATACTTATATTTATGTATATGGAGTGCCTACAAAAACACAAATTGTAAAATAAGAAAACCAAGTTTGTGGGTGGTCTAATTCTAAAAACAAGAAATTGAATGAGTCATTCAGAACTGGGCTCCCCTTATTGTGCAACAAGACCCATTAGAATTAATTCTCCCCCGGTCACAGTAACTCAACCTGCAGCTTGTGAGAACTGTGTCTTGTGGTTTTGAGGCAGAGAGAACAGAGCCTGTGCATGTGTGGTAACCACTTTGCTTTTGAGTGCTTTTTCAAACTGAGTCAGTACAACTGAGGATCCTAAACGGATTAATACAGACTGTCTCTGATAATACAGACAAGAGGAATGAAAGTATTTCTGCACAAAACTGAAGTTAACATATTAATTGGATTTCCCATTCCACCTTTAATGGTGCAGAGGTTGCATTGCCTGGTGGGACATTCAAATAAGAAGCTAATGTCAGCTTAGTGATTTATTTAGATTTTAAAGAGATTCAGTACAATTGTGTAGGCTTTTTGAATCATTGTACTTTGTGGTTGGGAGTCCCAAATAATTGATTCTTCAAGTCTAGGTATCCCTAAGCAAAGTATCTGTTTGCATTGATAAAACTTAATTCTCATTGGCTAGAATCTGTTGTGCAACTACTTGGAAGAGGTAGTGTGGTGAACAAGGAGACACTCAAACTGACTGTTCTGAGCTGGGATGATTAGGCTGAGAAATGGTTCTATTATGCTTAAATATTTTCGTATTTTAAATAAAGCCTGTCACAGACATTTCATTAAGACCACCAGTCAACTGTATTAAATTGTGGGAAAGGGGTGAAATATATCCCCTTTAACATCACAGGAGAATGAGATCAGATGAGACTTTAGCTCAAATCTCAATTTGCTGCTCAGATATTTCTCCTGGAAAGTTTTTTATACCTAATCTAAGGTAATCAGGTGGAAAATCTTTTTTTATGCAGTGAAGGTATGAAAGGATTTGGAAAGGCATTGCCTTTTATTAAACCTACATATACTTTGGTCAATGTGAAACTTCTGAAAGGCTTCATGGCCTTACTGCCACAATTTAAACACAAATGTCCACTATAATGTACCTTTTACAGAGCCATGTGTCCATGAATTGGAACTACAGTGACAAATTCTTTTATCTGCTTCCTTCTTTCTCCTTCTATCAATGACTTTCTGTTCTGCTAGGTACTGTAGATAAATGCGCACACATCTTTATCCTCCTCCTGCAACAATTCTCTTTAGAAAACAGCCCCTCATCTGGTACAATATGAGCGGTGTAATGGAGTTATGATGTCTGCTGAAAGCGGGCCGTTCTTTATGCTGAGCAAGAGGCTCGAAGAGGACAAGCACAACACATTTAATTTCTCCACAGATCATACAGACAAATTCTATTTACTGCTTGCAGACAGGGACATGAAGAAGAGCGGAGAGAACGAGAGAGAGAGTGAGAGAGACTGAGTGAGACAGAGAGAAGTAGAGGGCAAGTGAGAGGGAGAGGAAGAAAGAGAGAAAGGGAGCTGGCTAGTGAGAGATAAAGAGAGAAAAGGAGATGGCCTGTGAGAGAGAGAAAAAAAAGAGGACTAGAGAGAGAAAGAGAGAGAATGGATTGGACTAGTGAGAGATGGAAACAGAGATGGAAGAAGAGGACTAGTGGGACATACAGAAAATGGGAGGTGTTAGAAAGTCATACAGTGAGAGATGGAAAGACAGATGAGAGATGTAGACATACGTGTTGTGGATAAATCCATCCATGGTTACTCCACCGCATGCGAGCATAAACGACAAAGTGAATGGTTGCCATTTTATTGATTTGGTTGCTATATTTCGCGAGTTTTCAGATCCCTCTAGGGACTTGTAAAAACAAATGACTAGCAACAAATCTAGGGACGTTTCCCGGTGTTATTGGAGACTTTTGGAGACTCCATGTGAAAGCACCAATCATTCTGCAGTTACTATCCCCAGCAAGCAGCGGATGCTAACGTGAGCCCCTCCCCCATCCCAAAGCACTGACAGGGGGGGTTAGTCTCACTATAGCCTTGTGCAGCATCCCCACTGTAGTCAGAGCATAGAGGAGGAGAGGAGATCTATTTCACTCCGCGTCCACATTGCAAATGGATCACTGAATCCTGCCTTGGTTTACAGAGCGGCATGTAAATATAAATGTATTTCTTCACTGTTACACTAAAATAAATCATCGCATTTGACTCACACAGCCTCAGTCAGTTATGCACCTTGTCCACTGTGTGTGCCTCACTAGCTAGCTCATCAAACAGCAGTCTAAACTGTACGTGCAGAAATACAGAAAGGAGTAGGAATCAAACCCTGAAATCAAGGACTGGTTGAAGCCGTGTATTGGGGATGATACATGGGCATCCTGTCTGTACTGTAAGACTGATTTCTATGCAATACTATATGATATAAAGAAACACATGATAACTCCTTATAATAGTTCCACCCAAACCAAACAGCCATTAATGATTAAAAAGTTTGACTCTGCAAAAAAGGCTGAAGTGTGTTTATATGCTATTTCTGGGTAGCACAACAAGAGAGGGGCATTTGATAAACTGACTGGAGGGTGAAGCTTACAAGAAGAGGTTCTGATACAGTGGCCAGTGGGTGGACCTACAAGAGAGGGGTTTCTGATCCACCTGACTATAATTGTTATTTCTTAAAGTACCTTATGGTTAAATTTTACATTTCCTGAGCACTGGCTCTCACTTCTGTGCTTTCCATTTCAAAATGATGACCGCCACTGTTTGTCCTCACTATGAATCCCAAGAGGCCTATTATTGAACCTCAACCACCTCCCAAAAAGGAGGAAAAAATGTAAAACAAAAAAAGAGGTGGTAATTGCTTGACCTTTATCGACTCCTGCCGGAGAAGAAAATGTGCAGCTCCCTCGTTACGTGTGCGTAATTAACGTCCATCGACCAGCTCCTTTTCTCTTTTTCTCCACCCTGATGTGGATGAGTGGACAGAGCGATGGCTGTCTGCCGGATGAATACATTAGCCACTGCGGTCAATGACAGAGTGCGGCAGACTGTGGGCCACCGCAAGCTTAGCTTGTCCTCTCTGGACGTGTCAATAACGGTTCACGCACGTTATTGGCAGAGCTTATTTGAATGGCGATTCGTTTGTCTGCTGCATTGACTTCATTTCCAGGCAAATCACGAGAAGTGTGGTGTACGGGGGTGGAATACATTCAGGCACAGCTGATGCTAAATCAGTAATGGTGCATTTACATATGATTAGCAGGGTAACAATTCTGAATGAATCCTTCCCTGTTAATTTATAGTTATATATACATTATCAGTCAAGTGTTTGGGGTCACCCACAATTTTCCATGACAACACATTCTTTTATTTCAGAAAAAAAAAAAATTCTAGTCATTTAAATATTTGACTGAAGCAGCAGTGCACAAAAGCTGCAGCTCCAGATACTCAACCTTCTGTGGTAGAAGGGTGAGATAGTACAGAGTCACTCATGTTTAGCTCAGCTTTGGTGTCTCCCACAACTTTTTCACAATGAGCTTATTGGCTATAATACAGCTAGTTACTCTCTACCAAACGTTTACTACATATGTAATATGACATGTAGGAATATCCCTTTAATGTCCTCACCAAGACGGAAGCAATGGATTTTAGATTTTTGCTGTTAGGGACAATAATATATACAATAAGTGTAATAAGACCCAATATAAGACAATGAAACTACTCTTGTTATGATGAAGACAGAGTAGTTGCTTAGCTTTATGTTTATTCTGCTTAGCTTTATGTATATAAAGATAATTACTTCTTGTGGTATGCAATGAAGTATTTATGGTTTGCATTTCTAGTGACCTCTTGAATGCTTTAGTTTAGTATACCTTTACCAGCTGATAGAGATGGCACTATGAAGTTTGAGATATATTAGTCAATGAATAACCTCAATAAGTGGCGGTTCTAGCCTGTTTGGTGCCCTGGGCGAACAACCCCTAGGGCGCCCGTCCTGGGGTGAACAACCAATACACCTCCAAATCCCCCCCACCTCCTCCTCCCACCACCCGCCCTCATGTTGATCGATAAATAGCTTGCGTGCAGGTCTTAAAGACTAGGTAATGCAGTTTACTGTGAAGCATCATCACTACCTAACGCAAACACCTGCTGAATCAACCACATCCATCAAAACTCCCATTCCAGTCTGTGTACTCCTGTTATAAGCAGATCAACCCAATTCTACTTCCACAGCTACACACTAAAAAAGTGAGGCATGATATAAGTACGGTCTTGTACTGAAATTTATATTTTTCCTGAATGTACCCTCAAAGGTACATTTTAGCCTTGGGTACAGAATAGTACCTTAACTGGTACAAAAACCATGTGCACAACCATGGAAATGTATTCTATTTTACCTCAGTAAGGTACAGCCCCAGTGACAACATTTGTACTCTCCAAATCTGTATTTAATTTTTCTTAATGTGTAGCATTATATTCCTTTCCATACATCATTTTTACCATAGGGCTGGGGTTGTCCAGATGGTATTTGGGTGATTGGCCATAACACTGACACACAGTGCCTTGTATGAAAGTATTCACCCCCATTGTCTTTTTACCTATTTTGTTACATTACAACCTGTATTTAATTTTTTTTATCTGAATTGTATGTGATACATCTGCACAAGTACTCGAAGTATGTGAAGTGAAATTATTATATATATATATATATATATATATATATATATATATATATATATATATATATATATATATGGAGGAAGTTGCTTTGTGGTTTCTATTAAAGTGGCCAGTGGTTGAAGCTACAATAGCAGGGTTTCTGATAAAGTGGTCAGTAAAAGTAAATTGACTGCAAGTTCACAGAACATAACTACATTGGTTATTTTGTTATACCATTCATGTAATGATACAAGCACACGTAGATGGCAAGTTTTGCCAGCAGTGATTTGATTCCTGCCATGCAGTGAGGAACCAGCAAGATGAACTACAGGGCCGTGTTTGATCTCTATTTATATTTTTCACATAATTAGCGTTATGATGTTCGACTCCACATGGAATCCACTGTGTGCATGTAATTAGATTCTCCTTTTTCCCCTTCATTTTTTAAGTGAATATTGCTACCTTGTCATGTTGAAAACACAAAGGATTTTTCCCCAGATGTTCCCCCTGGAGAGCTTTAGTCATTCCATCAGCCGGCGATTTGTTTATTTTCATGCCTAGGAACCCTTTGGTTGATGCAGTGCTGTAATTTGTGCTGTAATCAAAACATGTTCAAACTTTGGTGCAATGCTCGCATACATCAAGATGTGGAATTGACATGAAACAAAAATGGTTCTTGTCAAAGACATCACAATTTTCGCCCGCTGTGATTTTCCAAAGGAACTGTTCAGACATCAGAAGGTGAAGAGAACAAACAAACAAAAAAATCAACCAAATATGTCAATATCAGTGTTGCTATTACTCAACAGAAGTGTACAGTGTAAAAGACAAATACTCAGTGGCCACTTCATCAGAAACTCTTCTCTTGTAGCTCTACTAACTGGCTACTTTAACTGAAACCTCTCACTTGTAGCTCCAACCCTATCCTCTTTGTCAGAAACCACTCTTTCTGTAGTCAGAGACTGTAGCTCATCTGTTGATGCAGTTTGTGTTCACTCTTCTCCAGCCCTTCATCAGTGGTCCATTTCTAACTACAGAACTGCTTCAGTCTGGATACTTTTGGCTGGCAGCCCACTCTTAGTCCACTCATGGTCCTTGGGTTAGAGGCTGACCAGTGATGAATGGGGTAGAGGGGGCTGATAAATTGTGCACTCACAGTTGATATATAGACTGTATTTATACACCTATAGGTTAGCTTGAGCTCATAAAGTGGACAGTGAATGGAACTCAGAGCTAAGACACTGTCACATGAAAACAGTCAAGCATGACAAACCAATATTAGGTAATCAGTGGAAAAAGAGAAGCATAACGCAGCATGACTCGGTTTATGGTTGAGAATAAAGTCCCAGAGAAATACCATACACTTCAATTACAATCTCATTTGAGATAACCCAGCCATAAAATAATGCCATTCAAATCGCCATTACTTCATAATCACCAGATATGAATAAAGAATTCATATTTCATTGAGTATATCACCTGAATTCCAGGGCAGAAAAAGCAATTACACAGTTCTTAGGCTAACCCCTTGATGATAACTCGTTCTATATTTGCCTCTTGTGGCCATGAACAACACCAATGTCCAATTCAGTGTCTTCAATTCTTAGCCAATTCTAAAATTAAAAATATTGTACATTCTTAGAAGTTGTTATACCATGTTAAAGGGGAACTCCCAAAGAATTGTAGTGAGACTGACTGAGCTGAACTGTATTCAAATGAATATTGATCATGGTACAAAGCCTTTTGGTGTACAGCATGCTGCATGTCTCTATCAGTCTTGAGTTTTAAATAACATGTTTTAGGTCAAATCTACTGTAGAACAAGGTTTCAGGGTTCAGACAGCATATTTCCTGTAATAACTTGTGCGAGGTTGCTCCAAGATGCATTAAATGCTTACAGACGTCTGGTTCCTATCAACACCATTGTCAATTATTCTTAGTTAAACATTTTCTATCAAATGTTCACATAAATATAATCCAAACTTTATTTAAGTGAAAATCAGTGGTGAACAAACAAGTGAGACTTTTGCTAGATGTTTCTTCTAAGATGTGCCTCGTCATGAGTTTTAGTCCAGATGTAAATAAAGTTCTCCCATTCTTCTCAGACTGGTATTGGTGATGTCAATAACTAGTACAATCTTTCTGTGTCTGTAGTATGTATGTCTCCTTTTTGTATCAAGCTGTTTCTCCTAAGGAACTTTAACATAATCTCCATTAAGTCTCCTGGGAGAGCAACGTTTAAGCAAAACAATTTATCTCAGAGTGTATGTAATTAAGCAATAGGCTACATTTTGTCTATAATATCAGATAATAATAATAATAATAATAATAATAATAATAATAATAATAATAATAATAATAATAATAAAGTAAATGTAGATAGAAATAAAATGTTGTGGTGTTTATGTTCACATGATAGCACTAGGATGAGGAAACTACTGGGTTAGTTGATTTGGATTGTACTCAGTGCTGAACATCGCATGTACCCTTTGCTACTGATTCTCCACCTGGACCAGAAGACTCATCTCATGAATCTCAAGTGAATGGTCCATCTTCACCTCCTCAGGCTACACCTGATAGCTTAACTGCCTGTTCTACTCAGTTACTTAACAATCATGAAGTCAGTTCACACTCTCATTCTGTGAAATTCAAACAGGGCTCTATTTATTAGAGATTAATTCAGAATATGTCTGCCTAATTATATCTAGTTAAACGTATTAAGCTTTATTTATGTGTGGTTATTTTATTTTATTTTTTAACTATCCTGTGTTGATCTATGGTTTGGATAGGTTCCCCTTTCTGAGCCTTGGATCTTGTAAAAGTTTTTATTTCTTGTTCTTAGGATTTTAAAAAAATACATATTGAACTAAATAGAACATTTCTCATGAAATGTTCCCAAATAATCAAAATACTTGAAGTATTAAATAAGTAATATGCCTACACGTTTCTCTAATTATGTGTGCTGGAGGAGTAAAATCATTCCATGCCTTATATGCTGTGATGTAATTTGTAATCAACATCCACTGAAGTCTTCAGATTGATTTCAGCAGTTAATGACTGACTGGATTTGGATGTAGAAGTGGTCTAGAAAAATATATTTATTCCAAACAGAACAGTCTGCTGATTGGTTTGCCCTCTGAATGCTGCAATAGGTTGTAATGTAAAGTCTTCAGGCTGTTTTTTACCATCTAGAAAGTTCTCTGACTTGCTGACCTTGTCAGCAGACTGGATTTGACATTTCCATTCATGCCATTCTCTGATATAAATCTTCATTCTTAATGTTCAGTTTTAGTTGACATATCTGTCTCTGTAGTATTCTTTCCAGTAGATGAAGTCACCAAGCCACGCTCTAGTAATACAATAAATATTCCTTTTTCTCTTATCTGGTAACACTGTGCATCTATTATATGTGTTCAAACATTAATATATGGTTAATATCTTAATAAACAATTAACTAATTATAATACTATTATACAATTGTTTAGACATATTTATAAGTATATATAATATCTTTATCTTCATTATAAAATGCTTCTAATACTTTATTGGCCCATCATGCATGCACTGTTGCAGTCTATACAGATTTAAATTATGTTTTTAATCACCTTTATTTAAATTCAAGGTACACTGAGGGTGTCCCTAATTTACAATGGTGCCGAGGTAATACATAAAGTTAAAAGATAAGGCTATATAATTATAGACAAGATAAAAAGCATTTAAAAACTATGGTAATTGTATTTAAACAGAAATCAATTTAAACAAACCATGTAAAATAGTAAAAAGAAGACAGAGCACAAAAATATAGATAATGAATCAAATTAATAATATAATAATAATCATCATAAAAAAAATATTATAATGAAACATAAAATAAAATTAAGAACAGGTCTTCAGGAATAACTTAATTATAAGAATAAATAGAGAGAAGTAGCTAAAATAAAGTAAAAGGATAACTAAAACAGACCTGAATAAAATAAATAATAAAATTAAATAATTAAAATAAAATTAAATTAAATTAAATTAAATAAATAAAAATAAAATAATAAAAAGTATTCAAGATCCAAAAGGAATCAAGTGAAACAGTGATAGGCTGAGTGGAGGTGGTTAGAGATTAAGGGTTTAAAATGATGAAGTGACACCAGTGAGCAGAGCTTTAGAGTTTCAGGTAGTGAGTTCCAGCTCACTGGTGCACTGGAGTTAAAAACGGATTTTTCCAGTTCACTAAAATCTCTCAGAACTTGAAGGAAGATCCAGTTACTGGAATGAGTCTTGTAATTAGTGTTATTTTCTTCAGGAATTGCTGTGATATACGGTGGCATATGACCAGTGAGAGCTTAAAAGATCAAAATAAACCAGGGTGTTTCCCTATGCACAGCTAGAGATGACCAACCAACTTTTTCATACAGTAAACAGTGATGTGTACTGTATGGATCACAAGTGATGAATCTTAATGTAGAGTAATATACAGAGTCTAAGAGTTTAAGTGTAGTAGCTGATGCTGGTCTGTATATCACATCACCATAGTCCAGAATTGGCAACAGGGTTTCTTCAATAATTCTTTTTCTGGAGTGTGTTGGGAAACATTATCTGCTTTGGTACAATAAACAAAGCTTTTGTTTTAATTTGCTTGCGAGTTTGTTAACATGATGCTTAAAAGTAAATTTCTAACACAAAAATTTTACAAAAGTAAAAGAAAAGTTTTCCTCTGATGATTCTTATGTGAATGTCACATTTTTTTGCAGGTGCTGTGACACAGTAGAACAGTACATCACCAAACCACCAGAGTCTGATATATGTTTCTGAAGGGCTTTTGCAGTTAAATAGGGGTTTGGATTTGCCTTACTTGCAGTTTTCTCTTAATGTTGGAAACAGCTTAATGAATTAAGGAAACAGCTGCCTGAAAATGCTATCATTTTACAACATTCTCTTGTTTTGTGAGCATCAGTTATTTTAATGTTCAGAGTGTTTGCGGCAGCCCATGGCTGCTGGTTATAAGGATAAAGTTCTGAAGTTACTCACCTATGAAGTCCATCTGAAAAGTCACTCTGCACAGCTTTGTGAACAGAAAGCATATTTGACCAGTGATTTAGAGTTTGAGGCTCTCTGTGCAGATGTAATCAAGAAGCAGAGGGATGGTGTTTATGAACATCTCAGAATATATGACTTATCATGAGCTAATGACTGCTCTATGTTTCCTGTATGTGATCTCATAACATTAGCAGACCTAATAATAAATGCAGAGAGTGTGCTTCAAGGATATGAAGGATTTACAGCAGGGCCTTTGGCCTTGGGCCCACATGAGTCAGCCTGGTGGACTGCAGATCCAGGAGGCTCTCTTGGGTTCTTAGCGGGGAGTTGGAAGGCTATGGGCCAAACTCAATAAAACCGTCTGGATAATGTCCTCAGTCTTTTTTTTTCTGCCTCCTCACATTATGATCCATACAAGTAATTGCATACTCATGTCTTCTATTTATCTCTAAACTAACTTACATCACTATACTAACCCACTATATACTTCTGTACTAATACATACCATAGCTCTATATTATACTTTGTCTGTAATCTAACTATTATTTACTGCTATAATGATGTCTTTTTATTTATATATTTACCTCTATCTCTATATTACCTCTATCACTACACCAGACATGGACTACATTGTACATATGCTACATTGTTACATTTACTTGAGCAATTTTTTAAAGAAAATGTACTTTTAAGAGTTCTTTTAAACGAGAGTACTATATATGTGTAGGAATTCACACAATTGTAAGGGGTGAACTCTTTTCTGTTGTTGTTAATATCAACCATAGATTGCATGAGAGCTACATACAATGGCAACAGTCAAAAAAGTAAAACCAAAACGTCTTTGACACCCTCTGGCTAGTTCCAGTACAATACCCCACCTACAACCATTTTATTGAATGGGAGCTACAATAAACTTTGAATATAGTTTCCTCATTCAGTCTTTTTTTGTTGTTGTTGTCTTCCACAAGTTGTACCTATGATAATTAACCCCTTAGTATTTTTCTTTACCATATAAATGATGGGGGTGATTTATTTATTTATTTTTCATAAATAGATGTTTTAGTTGACAAACTATATAAAACAAAACAAGTATGCACACAATACTCGAAGCACACAGTGCATGGTACTAACCTACCTCTTATTTATGGTACAATCCAGAGGAGTTTGGGCCGTGTCTGTTTGTGTTTGTGCACGTGCAAGGTGGTGCTCACAAGACGCTGTCCCAGACGCTGTCTCACGAGAGCACTTAAGCCTGCGGGAGGAGGACTGGTCAAGCAGTGAGTAGCAAAGCTAACTACTTGTGCTGTGGGTGGGTATTACATGAATATCATGATAAATCCCCAGGTTTGTCCTGAGACTGTCAGGCTGTTTACCTGGTGGCTGGTGCATAATTGCTCTTCATAACTCTGCTAGCTCTGTCAGGGCTAATCATTAACAACAGCCAAAATAAAGTCAGAACATTGCTGTGTTTTGCAGCCTGTGTTTTTAGACACACATGTGAGTTAGGATGTTGTTGAAATTTTAAAGATAAAGATGCTTTATTGTCATTGCATTGAAGGTTTCAAATTTCAATATTTTGTTTGTTGCTACATACTAGCTTAATTAAGTACTTTCTAAATATGTTTTAGTTCCTTGTACTGAATCTACTGATGTGAAAACAAGAATGGACATTAGGGTTTTCTTTCAAAGAAAAAACTCTGGTAAATATATGTTACTGTATTTATTCTGCTTTATATATAGTTTATTTAATTTGTAGTAGCTAGTAGGGGAAGCAAGTAGAATTTCATTACAATAATAATTTATATTCATTATTGGTTTGAAGCACAAAGTGGATGAGACAGGAACAGAGAGAGTGAGCAGAATGAGAAAAGCACAGAGATGGAAGAAGATCAAGGTGAGAAAGACAATGTTAGTCAAGACAGTCCTGTTAATTTAATTTTAATCTTATGTAAATTTTTGTGGTCACTGTGATTCCCCATAAATAAATCATACCAGCAAAATAAACATGGTTTTCCTAAATATGCATATGAATTTTTGTGTACTGTATATATTTAATCTATTTAGTTTACAAAATCATGTAGTTTTACAATTTTGATTGCTGTTTGATTAATATAGCACAAAGTGGGAGAGAGGATAATGAAGAGGGAGACAAAGAGAGTGAGCAGAATGAATCCAGAACAGAGATAGAACAAGAACAAGGTAAGAAAGACAATGTTAGTTAGGACAGTCCCTTGCTAAATATTATTTTGCTCCCATGTAAGTGTTGTGTAGTCACTGGTTCAACTTCCTCATTAAGTAGATAATAAAAGTTGTGTATTTGTAAATTATTTCCAATACCATGTAGTTTTGATTGGTGTTTGATTAATATAGCACAAAGGGGAAAGAGAGGAATGAAGAGGGAGACAAAGAGAGTGAACAAAATGAGTCCAGAACAGAGATAGAACAAGGTAAGAAAGACAATGTTAGTTAAGACAGTTAAAAAAATTTTTGGTGGGCTAAGCCCCTGCAAAATGACATGTCAGGCTCCTCCTCTACCTTAAAGAGTCTAACTTTTCAATATATGTATGTTGAATCAAAATATATTTTTAGATTCTTGTGAGAGGAGCTTAAATATGCAGACACACATTTCTCAGCGTTTTTCCTGCCATTTGCCATTTATATGGTGACAACATTCTGGACATACCAGTGGTGGAGTAGCAGCCCAGGAATGTGCAAAAACAAAAGCACTTTTCTTGAATGCTCACCTGAACAAAGACTTCTCACACCTCACCTCACACCAGTCGCATAAATTCAATCTAGGTCCCAGTAAATGAGTGAAAAACAGTATCACCTCACATTTGGTTTATTTTACGAATAAAACCACATACATTTTTATAAACTGTAATCAGCAATGTGCAGGCAACACCTCCCTTTTGTTTATTCAGGTCAGGGCTTAGAAGTCTTGTCTAGAAATGTTTAGAGTGTGATTTTTCACAATCAGCACATCTGAAAATAGGTTTCTGGAAAATCTTAGTTTAGAGCCGAATTAATTGAAATATAGATTTATAACATTCTTATTGTTTTGCTACTGTTGTTGAGTTTGTGCTGAAAAAAAGCAAGTTTAAGTTTAAAAATAGTTTCAAATGGGTGTAATTTGTAAAAAAAAAGTAATGGCTTGTCAGACTACATCAGAGTGTCTGAAAAACCCTCAGACTCCAGGGGGTTAATGAGATTTAAGAGTTTGGGTAGTAGCACTGCCTTGCTACTCCAACACTACAGTAAATGCTTTGGTTGCAATTTATATCTAATGTTCAAACAATATGGCATCATCCATTTCTGGTGTTTTTTGGCTTCAACACATCACAATAGAGTTAAATGGAAGCGTACTGTGCTGTCCTTATATACAATATGATATCAACATATGATATATGATATCAATCTATGATACCAGACAATCTGATTGACAGGAAGATGTTCTAGGAGTGCTGATACTGCACAATAATGACACCTTGACTTGTAAAGTATTACTCCACCACACACACATACCAAACAATGACCCAGGATACTCATTTTTGAATAAGTATTTGTATTATTTCCAATAATACAAACCAATTCTAAAGACATTTTGAGATACTTTCTAGAAATGCAATAAAAACTGGAATCTGTAATTTGTTAAATCATTTTTTTAACAGACAACAGGACACAGAAAAGATTTTCAGTGTTTTCAATGAAACACTTAAGTGTTTGTTAAATATAAACAAATGTATTAAATTGATGCCTGCAACACTCAAAAAACATGCTTCAGACCGAGGCAAAATACGAACATTACAATTACCACTGTTCTGCAAGGTTTCACAATTAGTAGTTTAATTGGTAACAGGTGATGTAGTCAAGATTGAGTATAAATCCACCATGACTGCAAGCAAGCTTGGGTTGTGAGTAACCACTTTGGGCCAAACTAGGTAAGAGAATTGTCAGTTTAAAGAAAATGTTTATCAGCCCATAACTGCAAACAATGTAGGTCTTTCAAGTCTACAGTTCATAATATCCTGCAAAGATTCAGGGAGTCAGAGGAAATCTAAATGCATGAATGCCAAGGGAACAGTAGCTGAATGTGTGTGACCATCAAGCTCTCAGGCTGTATTGTTTGAGAATCATCATGCTGCCATGATGGACATTGTCACATCGGCTTAGGAGTACATTGAAAATTATTGTCGCTTAACACAATCGCATCAAGAAATTCATCCTGAAACTGTATTATGCAAAGAAAAGCCAACAGTTTTCTGGGTCCAAATAATCTCAGATGGTTCTCAAGACAGTGCAAGTGTGTTCTGTGGGCAGAAAGCTCATTATTTCAGCTAGTTTTTGGTAAAAATACACAGCAGATTATATGTGCCAAAGTTGAAAAAAAAAAAAAAAAACATTTAAATGAGACATGCAAAAAAAAAAAAAACAGCACCTGTGATGGCATGGGGGTGTATCAGTGGTCACAGCATGGGTGTTCTAAATATATATCTGAAGGTACCAATATTGTGAGTTATATTGGCATTTTGGAGAATTATATGGTTCATTTAAGACAACGCTTAAGGCATTGCCTTCTGCACAAGTTACAACAGTGTGTATTTGCTTGACTGGCCTGCATGCAGTCCAGATCTTTCTCCTATTGAAATTGTATGGCAAATCATGAAGAGTTCAGACTTCAATGGCAGCAAATGGTTGAGCAGGTCAAACCTTGCATACAGCAAGAATGGGCAAAAATTCCTCTTGCAAAACTGCAATTGGTATCCACATACCAAGATGGCACCATGCGTGTGGCAGCCTGTTGCAGCAGCTTTTGAATTTCCCCACTGTGGGACTAATGATGGATCATCTTATCCTATTCTCAGTTCCCAAACTATTAAAAAGTACAACCCCAAAGAAGACTATGTTGGGACAGTATGGACAATCCAAACTAAAGCTCAGTTTCTTAGATTTACTTTTATTTCATTGCAGACCATATGAAGCAAAGATATATATTTTTTTGTATGGTCAATTTAATTTCATTTGTTTATATGGCCTGCAAACAATCCAAGAAAAGTTGGGAGAGCAAAGCATTTGCTACTTTATAGCACTGACATTCCTTCTCACAACACTTAAAATAAATTTTGGCACGAAATGAAGCCCTTCTGGATTTATTTTGTCCTGTTCCTCCTGCAAACATATCTTGTGTTTAACACACAGTATGGGGCTATCATCACATTTTTCATCTCAAAATTCTTCACACATTCTCTATTACAGACAGGTCAGGATGGCAGGCAGGCCAGTCTATACCCATTACTTATGAGTGTGAAACAATGCACAAATCCAATCATATCATTAAGTTCACAGATGACACAACCATGGAGGCTCTCAACAGTGTGAACAATGAGTCAGCTTTCAGAGAGGAGGTGGAATCATTAATGTACTGATGCAGAGTCAATACCCTGTCTCTCAATGCTGATATAACTAAAGAGATGGTTGTTAACACTGGAAAAACACAGAGAGATCACTCTGCACTGAACATTGACAGCTCCTCCATGGAGCTTGTCAGGAGCACCAAACTCCTTGGTGTCCAGCTGTCCTAGAATTATACCTGGTCCATAAGCAAGAAAACCCAACAGCATCTCTGCTTTCTGAGAAGACTAAGGAAAGTTAATCTGCCACCTTCTAACGTTACCACCTTCTACAGAGGAGCCATAGAGAGCATCCTGAGCAGCTGCATTGTTGGCTGGTTTGGGAATTGCACTGCATCTGACCACAACACTAATATGTACTACACAAGCAGTACTTCCCAGAAATTCCTGCGGCTCCTTTAATGTTGCTGTATGCCTCTTGGAAGCCTCCTGGGCCAGTTTCCCTTTGGTCTTTTTAGCAGTTTTTGAGGAGTCTAGTTGGTATCACTGTTGTACTAAATTGTATCCACGACTTGATTACTATCTTCACTGTGTTCCATGGTGCATCTAATGCCTGGGAAATTATTTTGTGTCTTCTGGGCTGATACTTTTAAACAATGAGATCCCTTGGATGTGTTGTAAGCTCTTTATGGACCATGGCTTTTACTGTAAAATGCAACTACAAAACTTTTAGAAAAATCCTACTTGGAACAGCTGCACTTAATATGGGGTTAATCAGAATCACTTAAAATAAAGGAAGCTGTGTACTGACTACTTTTGAACATGAGTTTAAATGTGATTGGCTAATTCTGAACATACAACCGTGTCCCAAATTATAAGAAGGTTCACACTTATGCAACCACATTATT
The DNA here is from genome assembly GCA_036984385.1 of Crenuchus spilurus. Lineage (NCBI taxonomy): Eukaryota > Metazoa > Chordata > Actinopteri > Characiformes > Crenuchidae > Crenuchus > Crenuchus spilurus. The sequence goes on from BRDA01019836.1 coordinate 81,062, forward strand.
TTGTTACCAGGAGAACTGTACTTGTCTGACAAAATTGTTCCAAATGTTTGTTGGAGGGAGCATTATTACATTACATTGCATTGCATTTAGCGGATGTTTTTATCCAAAGTGACTTACAATAGTGGGAAAGTACAAATGCGAAAAAAAATAGAGTTGTACTAGTATTTACAAACTGGATTCCAAAAAAGTTGGGACACTAAACAAATTGTGAATAAAAACTGAATGCAATGATGTGGCAATGAGATGGCAAATACCAATATTTTATTCGTAATAGAACATAGATGACAAATCAAAAGTTTAATCTGAGTAAATGTAACATTTTAAAGGAGAAATATGTTGATTCAAAATT
>BRDA01019837.1:5000-19190 GCA_036984385.1 Crenuchus spilurus
CACCAGATACTATTAGGTGAGCACCGGATACTATTAGGTGAGCACCAGATAGTATCGGGTGCTCACCTGATAGAATTGGGTGCTCACCTGATAGTACCAGTCAGTAAACAACAACAAAAAAAATTGCATCCTTATAATCTGAAGAAAGAAAAAAAACACCACGTCCCTTCAGGTGCTCTGTAGTAAACTATGTATATCATGCTTTCTTTTTGTCTCATGCTATTTCTCCTAAAGATATTATGAGAATCTCCATTAAGTCTCCTGAGCAGGGTCATCCTTTTAGTCTACTGGAATATTACATAACGTTATTCTTTCTATGATAAACAACATATTCTATACATCATGCATAATACAGTGTATGTCCAAAGGTTTGTGAACACCCCTTCTAATGAATGCATTCAGCTCATTTAAGTTGCACCCATAATTGACACAGATGCACAAATGCACACACAGCTTGTCTATTCCCTGGAGAAAAGTACAGCCAATAGAATGTGACTCTCTGGAGCAGAGAAACATGAACCTGTAGACACCATGTCTAATGCCAGGTGTTCGCTAGAGGGGTATAAAGCCCCCAGCATTGAGCTGTGGAACTGTGTTCTCTGGAATGATGGTGCTCCAAACATTATTTTTGGGATGTGTTGGGCATGAGGTGGAGGGGTGGAGATCATCCAATACTCTTGTCACTGAATGCAATTAAAAAAAACCTTCTCTGGACTGCAGAGCCAGTTACTACAGCCAAATCCGAAAAAACTCTTTAATAGAAATTATAAATGAGTGTCCCAATACTTTATTCAATGTATATTGTGGCTGCAGTTTGGGCTTCCAGAACTACAATGTTTTAATACGTTCCCATCAAGAGATAATATGCTACAGATGTCATATTTTCACAGTGATTATAGTATTTGAGTGTTTGCAGGTACACTGCTCAGCAGCATGATGTGTTAAACTTCATGCACAATGTGAAAGAGCTCCGACGCCAACGGAAACAGTCGTGAAAAACGATCGTGGTTGGTAGAAGCTGTGCTAGTTATGACCTCATGTTTTCTTATCTGGGAAAGTGATGTCAAACCATCAGTGGGGGTTTCCAGAGGCCTGCTGTAAATAGGCAAGTCCAATGCCAACAGCATCTTTCTTTTATTCGCCAGCGCTAATTTGGCCCATATTTATTTCCCCCTCTTTGAGCGGATACGCCATTGATCTTGCACTCTCCAGCTTCCCTTTTTTACATCACCAGAGGCTGAGAAATGCCTAATTAATCAGCGGCTCACACAAACGTCAATATCTTCATCCGTCCACTGTAGACCCCCGTCGCAAAGTGACACACAGGCTTGTCAAAGTATCCAAACCTCAATGTGCGGTTGCTTCTCAGTGAGTGTGAGTGTGTTTTTTCTCACACGCTGTAAAAAGAACCGGTTTCTTGGTCTTTTCAGCTTTAGTAAGATTTCACCTCTGCTCAATAGAAGAGGGTGTCACCGTGTCCTAGCTTTGGAGACTTCTAAATGCAGCTACTGTGGCTCCACAGCTGAAACACACAAATTAAGCCCCTTTGACCTCTTTTGTCTAACTAGCACTGCTGCTCCATTTGATTAGGGACCGGTTCTGGTTCTGTTTAGGCGCTGTAATTGACCAGCAAGCGTGGATACGTCAGCCTCTAACTTCTGGACATTTTCTTCTTCTTTCTTTCAGGAGCCCTTTCTTGTACTCTTTCGGAGATTCCGATGGGAATAGCTGGCTTGAATGCTCCGATGGGAATTATCCCTCCCCTCAAACTCACACACACTTGCCCTGTAAAACTCTGGACTTAATAGATGTCAGAGCTGGTTTGATCAGACCCCCCCGCTCAGGCTGTGATAATTGAACTCGTTTGGGGGAAGAAAAGCAATGCAGGACTGACTGCCAGTATGATGATGGTTAGCACCAGCGCTAGCAAAAGCCTCGCTGCATGTTCTTATCAAGATCGCCGAAGCCCCAGCAGACCAGCAGACACGCACAGGCAATCTCATCTTAGTGTAAATCTTAAGCTGCTTTTTAATAAGCTAGTAAGTGAAAGAGGGCACCTCTTATATTCCAGTGGGCTCTAAAGCTCTAGATATGCAAAGTCTTAGCATAATGGGTGCTTAGAATTATGTGCAAAGTTCTTAAAAAGTCAGAAGTTCAGCTTGATATTTCACCTTCAGCTGGTCCTAATGGATAAGTAAACCCAGTCTCACTTTATTCAGATAGTACATCACTGCCATTGATCACATTGTTCACTTTATTTACAAACCATCTGCTGGAACTCTTTTGATATTACGTAGAGTTGGGACCAGATATAGGGTTCATTTATGGACAATTAGCTGATTGTACAATAAATCCAGGTTAAGCAGTTGAGATGGTTCACTCAAAAATCATATCTACATATTTTTCTTCTTACTCCAGACAGACTCGATCAGTCGTGACATGTTTTGAGACCAAATTCTGCTTCTTTAGTTTAGAACTGGACCAGGATGCTGCCCAAGCGCTTGTCCAGTCTCTCGTGATCTCAAGACTTGACTACTGCAACTCACTCCTGGCTGTTCTTCCTCTAAGAGCCATCAAGCGCCTGCAGCTGATCCAGAATGCAGCTGCTCGACTGGTCTTCAATAAGCCCAAGTTCTCCTACATCACTCCACTGCTGCGTTCACTTCACTGGCTTCCTGTAGCTGCTCGCATCAGATTCAAAACCCTGATACTTGCCTACAAAGCAAGAAATGGACCAGCCCCTCTCTATTTAATGGCAATGGTCAAGTCTCGAGTTGCACCTTGACCCCTTCGAGCTTCAAGTACAGCTCAGCTTGACCCATCATCCTTCAATACATGGGGTAAACTAACATCAAGACTCTTCTCTGTTGCTGCACTGAAGTGGTGGAATGAACTCCCACTGGTTGCTCTCACAGCAGAGTCCCTCACAGTCTTCAAACGCAGACTGAAGACCATCTCTTTGTGGAACACTTAAGCGAGCACTATTTTCAAACACTTGTAATGCTCTTACATTGTGTATAAATGTGTATCTTTCTAGTTATTTAGTTAGTGATGGTTTAGTTCTAACCGTGTCTGAACTGAAGAGTAGTTTGGACTCTAACCTGTCTGTACTACTGTAGCTCAGATGATTCTCTTAATGGAAACAAAGCACTGTTATACGTCGCTCTGGATAAGAGTATCTGCCAAATGCTGCATATGTAAATGTAACTGGAGCTGTGAGGCTAACGCTGTTAGAACTCAGTAATCACCTGAATAGCTCTGTCCTTTCTGAGACACCACATCACCAAAACTCTCAATTTTCTCAACACACTCAAATCTCATTCAGATATTAATTAAGGCCTTAAACAGTTGATGTGTTAAGACATGACATGAAATATAACAATGTGAAAATGTCACCACCATGGTAGCCACAGCCAGATGTATTTTGGCCCCCAAGCCAGCTTCCCTTGCATGAGTACTGGTATCTACACACCTTGTATCTACACTAATTGTCCAGTTTATCAGCTCCACTGACCATACAGGTGCACTTTGTAGTTCTACAATTACAGACCGTAGTCCATCTGCTTCTCTGTTTACTTCCTTTCACCCTGTTCTTCAGTAGTCAGGACCCCCACATAGCCAGTATTATTTGGTACAAAGTGGTCACTGGAGCTGATAAATGGACAATAAGTGTAGATACAAGGTATGTGTACCTAATAAATTGGCCAGTGAGTGTATATACAGTGTAAACACTGTCCCCGGTCTACGGAAAGTTCCAAAAACAACCTGTTTTGAATTCATGTTTGTAATATCACAACTAGCATATTTAAATATGACTGACCAGCTGTTGATGCTATTGGAGGGAATAAGTTCTTGACCTAAGTAGAGATAGCATCCCAGAAAGGTTCAGAACCTGGTTCTCAGTGGTAATGTTTGCGATTTTTTGACAGCCATGTTGATAAATAGATGAAGAAAAAAAGAGGGATTTTTGTTTCACCTTTCTTATATTCATCATTGTACTAAGCACTTTGAGTGCTCTGTCAGAGAAAAGACGTATTAAATATGAAGATGTATTTTCTGTCTTAATTTTAGACACCGAGCCGGGTCTGATGGAGCTCAGCAGTGAATCTTTGCCAGTGTTTGGCACCCTGAAGAACTCAACATGACAAATCTTCACTCAGACATTCTTAAACTGCTCTGGCGGACGTGCCAGCCCCAGCTTGGCTCTCTGTCTGGGTTATGATGTGAGCTGAGTTGGAGAGATCCGCTTCTTTCCTGCCCACTTTGGCAGAGACGAGCCATAAATCTATCACAGACGTCTTTATTCAGAGAGACTGTGTTGAGTGTTTCACAGGCATAGGCTTTGAAAACAGTGTTGTAAAGCAGGCACTGCGCTGGTTATGGGGAATGTTTCAAGACATGCGTGTGTGAGCGATCTGCTTGATGGTAGGTGTACTGGTCTGTCTCATTCATCAACATGTAATAATACATGTCTAAAAACTATCAAATGACATCCAACTTTTCATTCCTGTGCATAGTTTGAAGCAGAGCTTTGCTCAAAAATCTGATTTACATACATTGTATAGTACTGCCCATAGAATAAGATAAACATAAACCTGTTGGCACCATGCCTAATGCCAGGTGTGGGCTAGAGGGGTATAAAACCCCCAGCATTGCGCTGTGGAGCGATGAGGCCATGTTGTCTGGAATGATGGTGCTCCATCCAGATGAGCTGGGAATGAGGTGAGGTGGAGATCATCCAACACTGTGACCTCACTAACACATAGAATTCTATAGAAATAGAATTCTAGTGTTTTGTTAACAATGGTAACCTCACAGCATATTGCTATGTCATTAACGAGTACTATACCACAGCTAGTTCCGGCCCTGCAATCTGATTGGCTGAGAAATGTTCCAGGAGTGCTGATATTGCACTGTAACAGCACTATGACTGAAGCTCTTTAAGTATTACTCCGCCACATACACATAACCTAGCAACAACCCCACCCTGAGAAATGAAGTCAATACAGTAAAGTAACTGGACTTTAAATGTGTTTACAAGTGAAAGAAAATCAATGATAAAAAGTCCATTTTAGTATGATTAATACTGTATCTATAATATAATATAAATGTCTAATAAGATAATATAAGCGTCTGATAGTGTTTCTATTTTTTTTTACTTTATTTATAATTTTTGAACTTTAACATACATACATCCACAAGCACAATAAAAAAATCCACATACATAAAAACTAGGATTCAAAAAAAAACTTTTTAAAACAAGGTAGCAGGCTGAAATAATAAAGAAAATGTAAACAAGTAAAAAAATTAAATAAATCAACAAAAAATAAAACACACATATACAAAGGGGCACACAATAATGTTACAGTCAGTGGTTATTCCTCTAAATCCAAAATATAGGCTAACCACATGCTATTATTTATATACTAATTAATCAATTAATCAATCAATTAATTATTTGGGGGGTCAAATATGAATTCAAATACTCCAAGATTGGTCTCCATACATTGTAAAATTTCTCTCGGTTGCCCGATACCTCGTATCTTAGTTTTCAATATGGAGAACCCCTATTAGTTCTCTCAGCCAAGTTTTAAACTGATAGTGTTTCTTTATTGTGAAATTGAACAATAAACATTGATAACAGAACTGAGGCTTAAATATCCCAATTTATTATCAAGCCTAAATCACTTGCATCAAAACTTATGTACTCTTATAAGGACTTCTTTGGTTATGTGGTCTGTAATACTCTCTGATATACTTTTATTTATTAAACAGTAGTACGCATCTTCAACACTGCATCAAATGGTATAATTTTGTGGATAATAATATAGTAATGAAATGTTGGGAACAATATTAGGATTATTTATCTTACAATCAGACATTTTTTTAAACTTACAGTATTTTGTAAAATGCTTTTACTGCCATCTCACTATATTGGCAGTATCAGGAAAAAAAGCTTTAAACATCAAATTATTTTTTGTTTTAAAACTGGTTTTGGTAACATTTTATAATAACTTTCATTAATAAGCCATTAACTAATGATTAATAACTGTGAAAAAATCATTAGTTCATGAGAATTTGAACATGAACAAATGTTTATAAATGACAGTTCATGTAGTTAATAATGATTATATTCATTTTTGCAAATGTTAACTAATCATTAGTAAATCATTAGTAAATCATTTGTTAATGAAATTCTCATGAATTAATTATTTGTTCACAGTTATTAAAGATTAGTTAATGAGCTATTAATGAAAGTTATTATAAAGTGATACCCTTGTTTTAAGCATTTATTTATGTACTACTGCATAAATTAGAATATTGTGAATATATAATAATATTATATTAAATTCATTGCTTATAAACATGACATACAGTATTTAAGACTAATTTGGTTTTACAGTTGACACTGTATTAGCAATTTACTCAAACTCCAAATATTCTAATAATCTGAGATACTGGATTTCTGATTTTCATGAGCTATAAGTCATACAGTAAAACCAAAAATACTTGAAATATGTCACTTTATGAGTAATTAATATAAATTATGACAGTTTACTTATTAAAATTAAATAATGAACATCAACTTTTTTAATGCACTGTAAATATTGTACTTTTGTTCCTCTGGCACATCATTTTTACTTGCATCATTTCTTGAATTAACTAACACTATTATGACATTTTCACTAGATGTAAGATGATTTCACTTTCCAATATATCAGTTTAGCACCATATAAGTAAGAATAAAATAGTCAGTTTTGTGTTTCAAGCTGAATTGAAACCAAATGTAATGCCTTTAAATGTGGTTCTTATACAAAATGTCGTTCAGAAGGTAAATACTGAAAAATAATACACATACGTTTTTCTTCCAGTGAGGAGTCCAATTAGCTGCACATTTAGCTGCTTTCATAATGCACATTCAGCACAGTAGAAGTGCCTGACAAGTGTTCCTGCTCCTGTGAGTATTATAATAAATAACGTAAGTGCCCATGCATGGCTGTAAACGGTATTATGTGACTGTGTGTATCAGAGGGGCATAGCCGGCCTAGCCTGCGGTCATTAACGTGCGTTTTTTACGAGCCATTCATGGCCCTCCAGAGACACAGCTGATGCAGAGCGTTCTGAACGGCACAATTGACCATGCCAACTGCAGCTCTGGCTAAAATAAACAGCAGAATTACATGCTTTGGTGAACGGGACCCCTATAAAGAAGTCCTCTGAGGAAAAAGCCTGGACTTCTATGACTCGTTCTCTCCGTCTGAAAGTGCGCTGCAGAAAAAGAATGGAACCACCCCCCTTCTTCTTCTTTGGTTAGCGTGGCTTTCTTGCCTGCATACCATTGCTTGGAAGCGAGAGCAACACAAACATCGTAACTCTGAAACCTCCCAAGAAAGCACAAAAGACTGCGACTCAACTCGAGCCTTGGGACAAACATGAAAAACGTGGAGATTTTGTGAAAATAAATCTCAATTAGTGCTTCAAATTGATACTTTATTATCCCTGCCAGCTGAAATTGAAGTCAATTAATGGGGAAGCCAGGAATGCTTGACCATGGTTGAGTGGAAAGGGTCCAGTGGGGCTTTCCTTTCCAAGAATATGCCCTTTTCTTCTTCTCTGCTAGGCCCTCGTTAGGGACCTTGGGTGTGTCCATAGGGATAGGGCCCTTTCTCCCTCATTAGGGTCCCTAACTAGCCATATTTGAACCCAAACCTCATCTATCAAGGCTGCCGATTGTTGCCGATGAAGCCTTTTATCTAGAAATGAGGAGTAATTTTGCTGTTCCTTTTGGGGGCCTTGTACATTTGTTTTTGAATGCCTGGTAGCGTCTTTAGGGGCCCTATTAGAGTCTGACTCAGGCTGTCTCTAAGGGTGATAGAAAAAAATCTGAACCAATTACCTGTTACCCACCGCAGAGCGAGGGAAGAGAAGGGGTGAGAGGGGAGACAGAGTGAGGGTGGGTTTTATTGTTGAGGCAATATAAAGCGTTTAAAAGCATCTCCAGAGACTTCTGGTTTGTGATGAAATATGGCCATGCAGTTGAAGGTGCTGGGAACTTCATCTCTGCCTTCATCTCAAACAGACCCATGAATTATATTAGGCACTGTTGAGATGGCAGGGGCCGAAGAGGAAGGGAGCATAACCCTGAGAATGGAACCGCTCGTATTCACACCCAGCACTAATTGGTTGGGTTGGCTGCTGTTCCTCAGCCTACACACAGAGGCCCTGTTGGGTGCATTGATCTCAGTGTACATCAGGAGGCCTAGCTGGCACTCTAGTTGTACTAGGCAGGTCAGCATGTTGACATCTTTGCGGTACCAGGAGGCCCAGTATACATTTGTTCTAGCTCTGGAAGGCTCAGTTTCATAAGCTTCACCAATAGAGTATGAAGACACGCTTCAATATAATGATGTTCTCAGTGTGACACTGCGACTGTACCAAGTATTGCATTTGATTAATGTTGGTGATGTTTCATTGTTCCAATTCCATTAAGTGCTGTTGACTTCTTCAGGCTGCCAAACCTGAATCTTAATCACCCTCCAATCATAGTTTGGTGTTTTCCCTGCTGTCACCTGATATGACCAATTATCCAGTTGACCTATTTATGTTCTGACCATGCATGGGTCCTTTTTGATGACTGTTCTAAGCTAATGGTCTAAGTAAAATGCACATTAGAATGCATTAACCTACCAGTGTGGTAATTACAAGTCCTGAACTGAAGCAATGAAAAGATGGTATCATATTGTAGGCATCAAGGACCAGAATTTGGACCATCAGCATGCAACCTTCAGCACTACTTTGGCTTGTGGTTATGGTATCACTGATGCTTATTGCATGTGGTGCACCATTAAGATGCCCAAGGCCAGCTGACCTGCTCCACTTCAGTCATATCAGGAATCCACCAGAAGCCATTAAGTGGATTCTCCCCAATCCAAACACTAGGACTGCCTCATTCAGAAAGCCAGTGTTCCTCTCACACACTGCCATGGTAAACAGCTCATTTAAACACCGTTATGGCAAAGCAGGCCTCAGGGAGCATCGGGCTGTTCTTCATGATGAGGGAAACACTCTTCTGGCACATGGAGCCACAGCAGAGTCCAAGAGCATGCCGGAGTGCTCTGGATCATTGCGGGCCAAAGCCTGGAGCAGGCCTTAATGGAGAACAACCATTCAGCCAGGCCGCTCTTTATGAGGAATGCTCCATCCAAACCTACACCAGCGTTTGGTGGGCTGCAGAGAGCTGCCGCCTCAATGGGGATATAGATGCTGGTGGCCAAGTATGTCTTTCACAGGATATTATGTCCTTTCTTCTGAATAGCTAAATATTCAAGTGTCTCTCATTCACCAGACTCTAACCAAACCTGTGCAGTCATCATTTGTGTTATTAGAACCAGAGGTTGAGAACAGAGATTGGTCTGCTTCTCAAAAACATCCAGCCAAGTGTGGTTCTGTGGTCAGAGACTGACCCTTGATGAAGGAGTAGAGGGTGGTTAATGCAGATTGTGCATGGCAGGAGATGGGCTCAAAATGTAACTGTACACCAGCAAGATGGAGCTTCAGTGGGCTTTCAAAGGAACATGCTAGTATCATTTTCCACAAATTGCTGTGACATTATTGAAAATAGTGACTGTAAACTTGTGACCAGTGAATCTAAACGTTTGAGTGGTAATGTATGATTGAACTGTAGTGAAAATGGCATTGATACAGAATTTTTCCTCAAAAAAGGATCATGTTCACATCAAATCAGGTCATTAAAAATTGATGATATTCAGTATGAAAACAGTCCTCATAAAGTACTGTAATCACATCGTGGTCAGCGATTTACTCTACTTACAATTATTATTTTTTACATTTTATTTATTCATTTTTTGCCCATTTTTATCCCTTTCCCAATGTAGTAGTAGCCAGTTACCCCATCCCATTCATTAGGCCTGTCCCCATCACTTTGCAATGTCCCTGACTCTAGAGGGTGAAGACAAGCACAAGCCTCCTCCATTGCGTGTGATGCAGCCACCACATCTTTTTGAAGTACCACTGATACACTGTCACTGGGGAGCCAACGCACTTGGAGGAAAGCGCAGGATTCCCAGCTCTGAATGGACCAATCAGTAGATGTCTGAGCCAGCGGACATTGCAACGGGAAAGTGATAGGGAGAGTGAGAGTGCCATCTACTTGCCCAGAGAGAGCACTGCCAATTTTTGCTCTCTTGGTCTCCGGCTGTTGATGGCAAACAGTATGACCAGGATTCAAACTCACGATCCTCTGGTCATAGTATCAGTGTCTTAGCCTGCTGAGCCACTCGGGGCCCTGCTTACAATTATTTGATCAAATTCTTGTAAGTTTGGTTCGCAAGGTAAGAGGTGTCACATCAAAAATTTGAATATGGTGACAAATTTACTTTTTCATAATTTCATTATATAAAATAATTCTAGTTTTCCTAAACAAATCAAAGCTCTTAGACATTTGGGACAAGAGTCGGATGGGGAATCGAAGTCCAGAGTCCAGCACAGTTTATTGATTTCTCTACTCTGAGACAACTAAACATGAAGTTAAGTAATAACAGAAGTTTGGGAGGCAGACCACATAACTCCGCCTCTCATTCATTCATGTCCTATATAAAACCTTCCATTCTACCTGCCCATCTTCACACCCACCACCCCGACTATCCATAACTTCTCTCAACTCGACTTCTCTTCTCACTCATCTGTCAAAAAGGAGGGGGGAGGGGTGTCTAACTTTAGGAGTTCCCCAATCCTGAATTAGAGAGTTGTTTCAACCACCGCCAATGGTCAGCATTTACCTGGATGATATAAGAGCAGCCACTCCACCAGAACTCTCACCACAGATTAGCTATTAAGAGAGGTGAGGGAAGATGGTGATGATTATGAGTGAGACATTTAGCCAGGACATCAGGGTAACACCTCCACTATTGTTGACCAACATCACTTCCAGCTATACAAGCTTTTCCTTGGAAGTCTCCCTTCCAGGTACTAACCAGACCCAGACCTGCTTAGCTTGGATTTGCATGTTGTCTGGTACAGGTGCTATGAGGGAAGTAAATCAGTAGTGCATATTTGTATCCTACTTCTTTTTAGATTATTTAAATTAGTCTCATCAGGTGCACAGAACCGTGGCTTAAAGTCAGGGACTGATGAGGTGCAGGTCACAGTGAGGTCATAAACATTATTTCCTGTCGGTCTGCCTCTCTCTCTCTCTGGGTGGGGTTGTTGGGGTGCAGTGGGGGGTAAAGGCAGGGTCAGAAGGATGTTATGACTGTGGGTGAGTGACAGTGCAGTACAGGAGGTTGGATAAAGTAAAGTTGTTTAATAGAGCGTGGCAGCGCTCAGCACACGAGAACGCAACTCTAATTAAATCACGGCTCGTTTTCTGCCTCACTAAGGCCACTCTGCTGCACGGATAATCAGCCGCGCTCGCGCAATTATACGCCCACCGCAGACCCCAAACGCTACCTGATGGAGGTCACATTAAGGACCAGGCCAATCGCCCTGAGCACTGGCCAGCTTGTTTTAACTTGCCGTGTTTCATGTATGCAGGGGGTTGTCATAACCTCCGATAGATTTACACAAACACATCCGTACTTTTGACCTTTTTGGGAGGACAGTTCACTGAACATGGACCTCATGATGAGAGTGCAGCAACATGGACATATTCTCCTAATTAATGTGTAATTAAGATCAGTTATTAATATTAAACATAATTCAGCCGCTCACAGAGTTTCTCTAATGTTACTCTTTGATGTCTCAGGAAACTTAACACAAAATCTCCTAAAATTCCACGAGACAAATAGGAGACATTAGATACTTCTGGTACAGATAAACATTTTAAAAGGTGACAATTTTGACCAAATTCTTGCAAATTTCTCTCTGTGTGTGCTCTTGGTATTTAGATTGAAGTTTAGGTGTACGACCTAAGTTTAGGCTTAGGTCTAAGACTGTATTTTGGTTACTGAGGTTAAGATTAGGTTAAGGTTTAGGTGTAAGACTGTTTTAATTACTGAGGTTAAGGTTATGTTTAGGTTTAGGTGTAAGACTATGTTTTGGTTACTGAGGTTAAGGTTTAAGTTTAGGTTTAAAACTGTTTTTTGATTACTTGAGTTAATGTTAGGTTTGGGTTTAGGTGTAAGACTACGTTTTGGTTACTGAGGTTAAGTTTATGTTTATGTTTAGGTGTAAGACTATGTTTTGGTTACTGAGGTTAAGGTTTAAGTTTAGGTTTTAAACTGTCTTTTGGTTACTGAGGTTAAGATTAGGTTAAGGTTTAGGTGTAAGACTGTTTTAATTACTGAGGTTAAGGTTATGTTTAGGTTTAGGTGTAAGACTATGTTTTGGTTACTGAGGTTAAGGTTTAAGTTTAGGTTTTAAACTGTCTTTTGGTTACTTGAGTTAATGTTAGGTTTGGGTTTAGGTGTAAGACTACATTTTGGTTACTGAGGTTAAGTTTATGTTTATGTTTAGGTGTAAGACTATGTTTTGGTTACTGAGGTTAAGGTTTAAGTTTAGGTTTTAAACTGTCTTTTGGTTACTTGAGTTAATGTTAGGTTTGGGTTTAGGTGTAAGATTATGCTTTTGTTAATGAGGTTAAGTTTAGGTTTAAGTGTAAGACTGTATTTTAGTTACTGTGATTAAGTTTAGGCTTAGGTCTAAGACAAAGGTTATGTTTAGGTTTAGGTGTAAGACTATGTTTTGGTTACTGAGGTTAAGGTTTAAGTTTAGGTTTAAAACTGTCTTTTGGTTACTTGAGTTAATGTTAGGTTTGGGTTTAGGTGTAAGACTACGTTTTGGTTACTGAGTTTAAGGTTAGGTTTAGGTTTAAGACTATGTTTTGGTTACTGAGATTAAGGTATAAGTTTATGATTAAGACTGTCTTTTGTTTACTGAGGTTTAAGTTTAAGTTTAGGTGAAAGATTATGTTTGGGTTACTCGGGTTTAGGTTTAGATTTAGGTGTAAGACTATGTTTTGGTTAAGGTTTAGGTTTAAGATTGTCTCTTGGTTACTGAAGTTAATTTTAGGTTTAGGTTTAGGTTTAGGTGTAAGACTGTATTTTGGTTTCTAAGCTTTTAGGGTTAGGTTTATGTGCAGGAGCTCACAAGCCACAAGTTAGTCCGACCACAAACTGGTCCCCACAGTGTAAGTGATTAAATTTGAAGGCAAATACATGTTTTAAGGTTAAGATATGGTTAGTTTTAGGGTTTGGGTTAGGATTAGCATAGAAGTAGTTATGGTTAAGGTTTGGGTCTTTAGGAAATTAATGTCTATGTAATGACCCTCTGTGTGTGTGTGTGTGTGTGTGTGTGTGTGTGTGTGGGGTGTGTGTGTGTGTGTGTGTGTGTGTGTGAGAGAGAGAGAGAGAGAGAGAGAGAGGTCATATGCACATATGGCAAGAACAAACTTGGTATTGTGTGTGTGTGTGTGTGTGCTGTCTCCCCTGACCCCTTCACCCCTCCACCCCCCCTGTCAGCCATAATGATTTTTTATTGACTGTGACACTCTTAGCACAGACACAATGAACCCCCATTTAAAAAGCCAAAGGGAAGAGCACACACACAATCACACAATGCATGTATACATCCATCCCACAGGGTGAGAAAGATGAAAGTTGTGGACAGAGAGTGAGAAAGTGTCAATTTAAAGAAGTCATTAGGGCTCAGATTTATCATGAGAGAGAGAGAGAGAGAGAGAGAGAGAGAGAGAGAGAAGATGGAACTGAATCCTGTGTCAATTCACATATAGTATCTACCGGTAAATGTACTTTTACAGTTTTTTTCAGTCGATTTGGTTCATTTCTCACATCAGAATTGAAATTCTCAAAACTATTCGTACAATCTCCACATCTCCTTGTCACATGTGCTCATCATAATAGCATTTCCCATTGTGTTTCTCATTGTGTTTCTCTTATGTTTCTCATTGTGTTTCTCTTATGTTTCTCATTGTGTTTCTCATTGTGTTTCTCTTAAGTTTCTCATTGTGTTTCTCATTGTGTTTCTCTTATGTTTCTCATTGTGTTTCTCTTATGTTTCTCATTGTGTTTCTCATTGTGTTTCTCTTATGTTTGTCATTGTGTTTCTCATTGTGTTTCTCTTATGTTTCTCATTGTGTTTCTCTTATGTTTCTCATTGTGTTTTTCATTGTGTTTCTCATTGTGTTTCTCTTATGTTTCTCATTGTGTTTCT
>BRDA01019841.1:0-11924 GCA_036984385.1 Crenuchus spilurus
TATAATACATATATAATACATATATAATACACATATAATACAGATATAATACAGATATAATACATATATAATACACATATAATACATATATAATACACATATAATACACATATAATACACATATAATACAGATATAATACATATATAATACACATATAATACACATATTATACACATATCATACATATATAATACATATATAATACACATATAATACACATATAATACATATATAATACATATATAATTCACATATAATACACATATAATGCATATATCATACATATATACACTGCAAAAAAAAGATTTTTAAGAAAGTAAAAAAAATCTTTTTATGGATATTTTTTCTTAATTTTTGACTAAAAAGAAAAAAATATTCTTAAGCAAGTTTTGCACAAGAAAATTAGGCTCATTCTAAGAACATATGTCTAACTTTTTCTTAATAAGATATTTCAGCTCATCTTGAGCTTTATTTACCAGTTACAGGGTATAAGTATGGTTTGCACTGCAAAAACAAAATGTTAGCAATTAAAATGAGCATAAATTAAGACAACAAATCTTTTTTTTTTCTCTGCCAAGAGTTTTTGTCTTAAAAAGCACTGCAAGTGTAAGATTATTTTGCTTATTTTAAGAAATCTTACTAAGCAAAATTTGTTTACCCCATTTGCAGATTTTTTTTTGCTTAATATAAGGATTTATGTCTAGTTTTATATTTTTTCCTAGTTTCTGTGAGGTGCTTTTTTGCAGTGTAATATACTTATATGGCTTATACACAGTACCAGTCAAAAGTTTGGACACTGTGCTTTTTATGATTTAAAAATGGTCTACAATGTAGATTAATACTAAAGTCATCCAAACTATGAATAAACACATCTGTAATTATTTAGTAAACAAACAAGTCAACAAACCAGAATATGTTTATATTTGACATTCTTCACAGTAGGCACCTCTTGCTTAGATGCAGCTTTCTTGGCCTTTTCTCAGTCAGCTTTATGAGGTAGTCACCTGGAATGACTTTCAGTTAACAGCTGTGTCTTGTCAAGAGTTCATGACTTGCATTTCTTGCCTCTTAATGTGTTTGAGACATCAGTTGTGTGTCTACTTTGAAGTAAAATCTAAAACATGTTTTGGTTTGTTTAACATCTTTAAGTTTACTACATGATTCCTTATGTGTTCACTCAGAGTCTGGATGACTTCAGTGTTAATTTATAATGTAGGAGAAAAAATAAAACAAAAAATATTGAATGAGAAGGCATGTACAAACATTTCACTAAATGATGATAAAACTGAAAAATTAAAACTATGAAAAAAACCTACTATCCATTGTTTATTCCAAAATTAAGGCTATTAAATAAGAGTATAACCTGCATTTGTTGGAGTAACTGTTCAGCGAAGGCTTTTGTACTAGATTTTGGAGCACTGCTCTGACGACTTGATTGCATTCAGTGACAAAAGCACTAGTGAGTCAGGATGTTGGATGATCACCACCTCACCTCATCCCCAACTCATCCCAAAAGTACTGAATAGAATGACATCATTCCAGAGATCACAGCTCCACTGCTCAATACTGGGGGCCTCTAGTCCACCTGGCATTAGTCATGAGTCTTATTCTATTGGCTGTACTTCTCTATATGGCACAGACAAGCTGTGTGTACATCTGTGTCAGCAATGGGTGCAAATTAAAGTAGCTGAATGCATTTATTAGTGGTGTCCACAAACATTTGGACATATTTTTACTATAATCCAAAATGACATTTAATTTTAAAATACCAGATTAATGTAAATAAGTGATGCATTGATGCCCTTTAGAGTTGAACTGGTTAAGTTAACGTGAATCTAAAGTTGAATTTTAGGCAGTACCCCATTCATCTATGGCAAAACCCCGAATTCTCAACAGTGTGGCCGATCTCATCGCTCCCTGCCTGCAAAGCAATAAGCACACAAGCGATTTCATTTAGCACAGAGCTCAAAGGTCAGGGCCGGCCTCCCCACCTTCTCAGTGTGTCCATCCCTCAACCTGGCCTGCCAGGACTGCCCACACTCATCTGTGTCCCAAGATAAGCCTCTCGCCCCACCACCTTTCATTGTGCCAAAGCTCAGGATGCCTGGTGGAGCAGTTTTGGGGGCGGGGATGGGAGTGTTACAGATTCATCTAGAAAGATATATTTAGAGATGTGTGGCTTTGACAGCACAACTCCACTTTTACATGTGTTCAATAGATTTCCAGGGAACGATTGCACATTCAGCAGCATGGAGAGAGGCCAAGCGGGGCTAGATTGCTTAGAGGGCGAGTTTCAATGGCTTCGAGTTTACATTAGCTCATTTATCTTTTCACTTAACTTTTATTAAAGTTGCCTGGATGAGTTTTTGTCCATTTGGGGAGGAAAAAAGTGCAACTGAGCAAAAATAAATAAATAAATAAATAAATACATAAATAAATAAATAATATGCTGTGTGTGTGTGTGTGTGAGTGTATTGAACTTTTGGGATGTATGTTCCAGTAAAAGATGTCAAGTGTACATCAATAAATTCTAGCATTACTCTCCGAGCTCACTCTACATCTACACATGCCTTGCAATCATGTATGACAATATCCAACACACTTACACATCTGCCCTACAGTTTTGTGCAAACGATTGTGCACCTCTAGCCAAATTTAGTTAATTTTATAAGTGAACCTGACCAACACTTAAGTTCACCTATACGGATAACAAAGGAAAATATTTTGGTAACACTTTATAATAACTTTCATTAATAGCTCATTAATTAATTATTAATAACTGTGAACAAATCGTTAGTTAATGAGAATTTCATTAACAAATGATTTACTAATTATTTATTAATGATTTGTTAACATTTGCAAAAATGAATACAGTCATTAGTAACTACATGAACTGTCATTTATAAACATTTGTTCATGTTCAAATTCTATTAATTCTAATAATTCAGTTATTAATCATTAATTAATGGCTTATTAATTAGTTATTATAAAGTGTTACCAATATTTTTTTACACGCTTCAGTGCACATATTCTATTTATTTTATGAGTTTAACATATTGGAAATTAAATTAAATCATAAAACTATGAATGTTATAGTAAAATACAGTCACTGTGTATTAAAATGTGTCTATATGAACTGTTGGAGACAGTTGAATAGTGTAAATATGATAATTTCACACATTTTCCTGTATTGTATTTATTTACATCAGGTCTACTTATGACCTTGTATGGGTTTATGCATGAAAAACAGAAGTATATGAGTTTTTCTAACCTCTCTTTACCTTCTTAGAATGAAACAGTCTGTTTGTTAATGTGCCTTTAAGACTGATATATTTAGGCCCTGAGTTGCTCAGCAGGCTAAGACACTGACACTATGACCAGAGGATCGCTAGTTTGAATCCTGGTCATGCTGTTTACCATCAGCAGCCGGGGCTTACGAGAGCAAAATTGGCAGTGCTCACTCTGGGTGGGTAGATGGCGCTCTCTCTCTCTCTCTATCACTCACACATTGTAATGTCCGCTGGCTCAGGTGTCTACTGATTGGTCCATTCAGAGCTGGGAATCCTGAGCTTTCCTCTGAGCACGTTGGCTCCACAGTGACGGTGTATCAGCGGTAGTTTGAAAAGAGGCGGTGACTGTATCACACGCAGCGGAGGAGGCGTGTGCTTGTCTTCACCCTCCTAGAGTCAGGGATAGTGCAAAAGTGATGGGGAGAGCCCCCTAGTGGATGGGATGGGTTAATTGGCTACTACCACATTGGGGAGGGGAGAAAACTGGCAAAAAAAAAAAGACTGATATATTTAAATCATCTCTATTCTGATTGGTTGTGCCTTATTCAAAAAGCAGTCCAGGTAGATGCACCTGAATATGAATATAGCCGGAGCTAAACTGTGGTAGAACATATAGGTGTAACTGTTTTGATTTCTGTGATGTCACAAAAGTTCATGACAGACTTTTTTTTTTTGCAGCTTAGTTTTTTTATGGATTTAGAGGAAATGGTACATTTTGAAACATTAATATTTACATATTACATTTATTAAAAAAATTTAAATATTTGATACAGCTCAACTCAAAAGTTATGGAAACTTTAACATTTAACTTCTTAAAATAATGCAATCACCCAAAACTGTGGCTTTTAGCAGATGTTCTATGATGCTCTGTTGTTGGTAAAGGACTATGAAAGCCTGCAGCTCTGCAACATCTGTCCACCACAGTCTGTCAAACGACAATTGTCGCCTAGACTATAAATTAGCTTTAAAATTCCAAAAACTAAACTTAAATTGACTTTGGTTGGTTTGATGGGAACATATCCTACATTTTTCTGTTCTTTTACTTTTCCCATGAGGTCCACTTAAAACATTTGTATGGGTTTATGTCACAAAAACAGCAAGAATTCATTTTTATTTGACAATTTTGCAGCCTCTCATTAGCCCTATTAGGATGGGATTTTGGGATCCGTAATGAAACATTTCACACGTCTCCTCAGTGATGTAACTTCTGCATTTAAATGAATACTGGAGCGAGTTTCTAGATATGAGTTTGAGTGCAAACTCTCATTTACACTTCTCTTAGTTTAACAGTAACTCACTTGTATAACTAGGAAGTAATGACTTTACTGCAGCTGTGACTATAACGGGCCTGTGGGATCTCACTTTTCTTGTGTTTGCTTCCTCCAGATAAGGCTTTTTCAGGTAGAGTATGGAGTAAAAGTCCAAGTACAGGGGTTAGACAATGAAACTGAAACAGCTGGTTTTAGACCACAATAATTTATTAGTAGCTGTAGGGCCACCTTTTGCAGCCAATACAGGGTCAATTTGCCTTGGGAATGACATACACAAGTCCTGCACAGTGGTCAGAGGGATTTTAAGCCATTCTTCTTGCAGGATAGTGGTCAGGTCACTACGTGATGCTGGTGGAGGAAACCGTTTCCTGACTCGCTCCTCCAAAACACCCCAAAGTGGCTCAATAATATTTAGACACAAAGACTTGCTGTCTTGGTCACAGATGCGCCAGTAAGACGTGCAGCAACAATTTGTCCTCTTTTGAACTCTGGTATGTCACCATAATGTTGTGTGCATTGTAATATACTATATAACTGTGCTCTTACCTGCTAACTGAACCTTCACACTCTGCTCTTACTGGTGCAATGTGACATTAATGAAGATTGGCCACCAGACTGGTCCAATTTAGCCATGAAACCTCCTCACTAACATGACAGCTGTTTCACTTTCATTGTCTAACCCCTGTAGATTGATGAGTGAGTCTTCTAAACTTACACTATAAGGGGAAAAGGCATTGGGGCATCAGCTAATTCACGGATTCTCCCGAAAATCAAGACTATTTTAAAAAATCGATCCTGCTTTTGTTGCTGTAACTATCTCTACTGTCCAGGGAAGGGTTCTGATTTTGGAACATTGCTGTGAGGATTTGATTGCATTCAGCAATGTGCTGGATAGAGCAGCATCATTCCATTCCTCCACAGCTCAGTGCTGGGAGACTCTTGCCCATGCCTTGCATTAGACATGGTGCCAACAGGTTCATGTTTATCTGCTCAGAGAGTCCTATTCTATTGGCCGTACTTTTCTACAGGCACTAGACAAGCTGTGTACAACTGTGCCAGCGATGGATGCAACTTAAAGAAGCTGAATGCATTTAAAATACCAAACGTTTGGCGCTCCAGCATGTGCACAAGTAGCATTTGCGGAGTTTATCATAGCTAGTAAAATTAATTTTCTTCTGAAATAACAGTGTGTGTTAATTTAATGGGTGACCCCAAATATTAGCGATGTAGTGTAGACGCAGAGTAGATTCATAATCAACTGTATTTGCAGCTTAGTTTTCATATATGGCTTATGTGGACTGAGTGAACACTAAATTTTAAAGCGTTAACAATGTTTACATACAGTGTCACACTTATTTTGGGTAAAGAAGAAGATAAAGTGTGTTTTTACGACACGGTTTATTCAACATTATACTAATAACTGATTAAATGACCCCGTGAAAGTCATTGCCTGCTAACGTTGAAGCCAGAAGTTTCACAGTTTCACAATGAATAAATCATAACATTGTCAAAATACAGCAATAAATAATCAAGCGAATTCTGAAACAAAGGCCATTAAATATGGATGCAGAAGTCCTGTGAGGTTCAGTGTTTTACCAGCGATAAAACGAATGTTTAATCCATGAAGAGCCCAGAATGAGGAAATTCCCTGAAGGGCCGAGCAGTAAGTCATGTAGTAAATAGCACAGCAGTCGCACACACACACACACACACACACACACACACACACACACACACACACACACACACCAGTCGCACACACACACACACACACACACACACACACACACACACACACACACACACACATACTTCCACTTAGCATACACAGAGCGATAAGACACATATCAGACCTACAGCAAACCTGCTGACTCATCAGTATTCACACAGCTGGGGGGGGGGTTAGGATTTAGACACACACATACACACACACACACACACACACACACACACAAGCTTTTGCATATCACTGCTGTACTATGTAAACATTTTATGACCAATGAAAAAACAGAAATGCTCCAAAATGACTATTTGCATTGACTCCCATTAAAAGAGTGTTTTTCCTTTTCCTGCAGAGTTTTTATTCCAACAGCAATGATATATACAGTCATATTATAATATTATGACCACCTACCTGACAGTGGGTGTAACCACCCTCAGATCTGAGTGCTGTATGTTGATCTCTAACACATTTCCCATTGTGTTCATTACAAAGGTTAGCTGGTCCATTCTCAGATAGCAAAATTATTCTGGCCTACATCTGGCCCTCATCTCCCATTTAATTTGGTCCAATTGCCACGTGGCTTGATGGCACTTGGGCAGAACACTCCTGGTTGCAAGATGTGGGCCACATATACACCAAATGTGAAGCACACATAACTGGGCCAAATCTGGACCAGAAGCTAGCCACTGATGGCTCATATGTAGGTAACACTGCCATAACTCTGCCAGAAGTGGACCACATCTGTTATGGTACATGTGGGCCAAATGTGTATCTTCAATATGAGGGCCACATTTGGCTGAAATGTAATTTTCAAGCGCCGACACTGGGCCATCAGTGCCATTTCTCAGCCAGAAGTGGCCCACATCATTATGCTATCTGAGTTGTGGTGTGTCAATCACTTTGTAACACTCACTGAAGTTGTTGTTCCCCTCTGACATCATTGGCCTTTGGGACACCATTTTTATGCCATCTGACTGTGGATTGGTGGAGTCTAAACTCTTTAGAGATGGTTTTGTAACATTTTCCAGCCTGATGAGCATCAACAACTCTTTTTCTGAGCTCGTCACAAATCTCCTTTGTTTGTGCCATGACACACTTCCACAAACATGTGTTGTGAAGTGTAGACTTTGATAGATCTCTGTTCTTTAAATAAAACAGGTGCCCACTCACACCTGATTGTCATGTCATTGACTGAAAACATCCGACTCTAATTTCACCTTCAAATTAACTGCTAATCCTAGAGGTTCACACACTTTTGTCTCTCACAAATATGTCGTATTGGATCATTTTCCTCAATAAATAAATGATCAAGTCTAATATTTGTGTCTCATTTGTTTAACTGGATTCTCTTTATCTACTTTTAGGACTTGTGTGAACATCTGATGTTTTAAATCATATTTATGCAGAAATATAGAACATTCTTAAAATTTCAGGCACCACTGTATGAATCCCATCACACACCCTGCAGGTATTTATAGCCTGATCATCCTCATGCAGCACCATCTGCGGGAGTCTGAAGTTATTACCTTAAACATGCAAGATGACTATTTCATTGTCTGGGAAGCTTATATATATATCATATGCTAGAAAATATATTTCCTGCAGGTTTTGATTAAGTTGAACAGACAAACTCAGGATGTCTGTAAACATAACAGTTGGCTATAACATTAGATTAGTTCTGTGTGAAAGCTGCAGGAGTGTGTCAGATTGAATGACATCCAGGCCTAAACACACCCCTGCTAAGCAGTGAAATCAGCTCATGGTGTAAACAAACAGACCAGATGGAACCAAAACACTGATAATAGCTGTAAGAGCTGTTTGATGCTGTAATGTGTATAATGGATTAGGCTTAAGTATTTCCTTTTCTTAACACTTTATGCAGTCTGCAGTTTTCTTCTTCTCTGGACAGTTCAGTAGCCTCAGAAGCTCATTTACTCTCAGAAACAAATGTAGTGGAGAGTATGATAGTTAGCTCATAAGCTGAAGCAGCAGGAAAGCATTTTAACAGTGTCACCTCAAATCAGATAAGAATAGAGTCTCAGCAGCCCCACCTTTCTGCACAGAGTGTGTGGGTTCTATGAATGCTGGTGTTTTATATATAAATATGTAGGGTTGGACAATGAAACTGAAACAGCTGGTTTTAGACCACAATAACTGATTAGTAGGTGTAGGGCCTCCTTTTGCAGCCAATAAAGCGTCAGTTCATCTTGGGAATGACATATACAAGTCCTGCACAGTGGTCAGAGGGATTTTAAGCCATTCTTCTTGCAGGATAGTGGTCAGGTCACTATGTGATGCTGGTGGAGGAAACCGTTTCCTGACTCGCTCCTCCAAAACACCCCAAAGTGGCTCAATAATATTTAGACACAAAGACTTGCTGTCTTGGTCAGAGATGCGCCAGCAAGACGTGCACCAACAATTTGTCCTCTTTTGAACTCTGGTATGTCACCATAATGTTGTGTGCATTGTAATATACTATATAACTGTGCTCTTACCTGCTAACTGAACCTTCACACTCTGCTCTTACTGGTGCAATGTGACATTAATGAAGATTGGCCACCAGACTGGTCCAATTTAGCCATGAAACCTCCCACACTAACATGACAGCTGTTTCAGTTTCATTGTCCAACCCCTGTATATGCACACAGAGGAACCTGTATTTAACCCCTCCATGCACACACGCACACAAACACATTTGTTTCAACCCAAACCGTAAAACATGTCTCCAGCTTAAAATTCCACAATTTACGTTGCAGGGACCAGCGTTGTAGTGAGAGTTGAGTTTAAACAAGTTTTGGTCCCCACAATATGGCATAAACCTGCTGCATACATAAAGTAGTAGTTGTGGTAATACTATATTAGTGAGGACCTTCCATTCACTTGTGTAATACTGAGTAAAAATAAACCTAAACCTAAAATTAGCCTTAGCAAGCAAAGGTCAATGCTTCAGCTCTTTTAATAATAATAAAAAAGTGTAATGTGTTACATATTTGCATTTTTTTTGGTGCTTGAACACACATTTTATTATTATTAATTATTAATAAATATTGACAAATTGTGATTTATATTTTATTAATAATTACTAGTTACTATTAATAATATACTAATAATAACTATTAAATTTTATTATGAATAATAAAGTAATAAAAATTATTATGAATCATTAATAAAATATTAATACATTATTACATATTATTTATAAATAATAAACTGTTAAAAGCGTGTAGCATAAAATTATCACCCAATCCTTTTCAGTCAACTTCACTTCAGCTCATTATCACCAATGTTACACTTATGTTTGGACTGTATGGTCAATAGATCTTATTTACACAGAATTATTCTTCATTTTTGAGTAAAAATAAGCAGAAATTCTAATTATTTTGATAATAGTTACACTACGAGGCATGTAAATAGATGGTTTATCACAGAATGGTAGACACACGCACACAGACACACACTCAAATGTAAATATTAATGAATTTTAATATGAAACCACTGATATTAAAATACATCTAGCTGACGTGACACAGGCAGAACAAATGCTCAACACGTTAAAAATTTACAGGTGAAAATGGACTGCCAGCCAAATTGCTGTCCAGACTCCATTTGAGGGAGTGACAGCGGCGATGGCCAATCACATGTTAGCAAGAAACGGCAGAGCCAATCGATGAGCTTGTGGCAGCCTAAAGGGAAACCGGCTTGTATTTAAGCTGGGTCTCCATTTAATATAGCGTAACATCTCACTCAAGCAAACCAAACAGAATAGATGGAAGACGAGACTAATTTGTGACCGAAACGCTTCTCGAGTACAACAAAATCCCGGATGTTTGTGAAATTCCACCCGGACATGTTTTTTTAAGTCTCAAAAAGAGGACATGTCCGGGTAAAAGAGGACGTCTGGTCACCCAAGTGAAAGCTGTTTCAAGTGATCCAGAGCACCAGTCTGTGGTCTTTATGAAATTGGTTGACGTCTGGTGAACCCAGTCCTGCATGGTGGGTTGTTGTGTTTGGTTCACTTTGACTGCGTTACTTCTCTTTTTTCAGTTTCTTCTTCCTTTCTTCAGTGTTAAGACTATTACACAATATGTCTAATGAAGCCACACTTTCGCAGGACTAGAGCAAGGCTACTCTAATAAGCTCACCTTTATGGCATGAGTGTGTGCGCTGAGAGCATAGTGAAAAATACATGACTCATATTGGCTTGCATCCTAAAAATCTTCTCATACAATAACAGCAGAAGCTTCTGTATTGAGAAATGCAATGCATCCCTGCTCTTCCCACTCAAGCAGTCGCTGTAATTGATTGTAATTGGCATGTGAGTAATAATGATTGGTGGAATTTACCAATCAGAGAAGAGTAGCATAAGGGGAGAAAAAACAGTCTGATGCTGTTCTTCTGCTTATAACTGAGCTAGGATGAGCATTTAGTGAGAAAAAAGTCATGTGTGGTGTGAGAAATTGAGATTACCTGTCACTGTTTGTGTACAGTTGGCAACCCTACCTTGATGTACAGTGAGGAAAATAAGTATTTGAACACCCTGCAAATTTGCTAATTCTCCCACTTAGAAATCATGGAGGGGTCTGAAATGTTCATCTTAGCTGCATGTCCACTGTGAGAGACATAATCTAAAAGAAACAATCCAGAAATCACAATGTATGATTTTTTAATCATTTATTTGTGTGTTAGTGCTGCAAATAAGCATTTGAACACCTGCCAATCAGCAAATATTCTGGCCCTCAAAGACCTGTTAGTCCGCCTCTATAAAGTCCACCTCCACTCCACTTATTATTCTAAACTAGAAGCACCTATTTGAGGTCGATAGCTGTATAAAGACACCTGCCCACCCCACACAATCAGTAAGACTCCAAACTACTAACATCGCTAAGACCAAAGAGTTGTCCAAAGACGCCAGAGACAAGATTGTAAACCTTCTCAAGGCTGGAAAGGGCTACGGGGCAATTGCCAAGCAGCTTGGTGAAAAAAGATCAACTGTTGGAGCAATTATTAGAAAATGGAAGAAGCTAAACATGACTGTCAATCTCCCTCTGACTGGGGAGCTGGTCAATGACCTGAAGAGAGCTGGCACCACTGTTTCCAAGGTTACTGTGGCTAATACATTAAGACGTCATGGTTTAAAGTCATGCATGGCAAGGAAGGTTTTCCTGCTTAAATCAGCAGACGTCCAGGCCCGTCTTAAGTTTGGCCATGACCATTTGGATGATCCAGAGGAGTCATGGGAGAAAGTGCTGTGGTCAGATTATACCAAAATAGAACTTTTTGGTCTTAATTCCACTCGCCGTGTTTGGAGGACGAAGAATAATGAGCACCATCCCAAAAACAGCATCCCTACTGTGAAGCATAGAGGTGGAAGCATCATGTTTTGGGGGTGTTTTTCTGCACATGGGACAGGACGACTGGCCTTATTAAGGAGAGGATGACCAGGGCCATGTATTGCAAGATTTTGGGGAATAACCTCCTTCCCTCAGTTAGAGCATTGAAGATGGGTCGTGGCTGGTCTTCAAACATGACAATGACCCAAAGCACACAGCCAGGATAACCAAGGAGTGGGTGAGGAACCAATAGGACCGACACACGAAACCCAGTAACAGTACAAACTTCTGGTCGGTGCTGGGTAGAAG
>BRDA01019844.1:0-17500 GCA_036984385.1 Crenuchus spilurus
TATATATATATATAAAATAGTCTTATAGCACTAATGGTGCTCAGAGCACATATTCACCATATTCTTTGTGAAATATGTGTTAAACATCTGGTGGAGAATAAACAGCTGTACTAAAGTCTATAAAGTCACTTTCAACAACTTGTGGGAGCCACCAAAACTCCAACCTCACGCTTCTACCAGAGAAAATTGAGCATGTAGAGCAGCAGCTTTTGTGGAGTTTATGTATATTGTTGTGGAGTCTCCAAACAGTTAAAAAAACAATTTTCTTCAGAACTTAAAGTGTGCGTTGTAATGAAGAATGTTCAACCTAATGTGACTTTATTTAGTTGGTTACATTGTTACTACACAAGATGGGATCCTTCCAGTGGAAGTCCTTACATTTATAAGTCATGTAAAGAGGTGCACTGAAGAATCTCTTCTTTTACCAACTATGTAAAGAAACACAGACATTACATTACAGAGCTTGTATTACTGGTTCTGTATCAGACATCAGGCCCAGTATGTCCAAATACCCAGTATGTTTGGAACTTTAATACTCCAAGAAGGAAACTATTCCTACAAACTATTACAGAATGCAGGACAGGAACATGGAAGATATCAGCTCCATCAAGCAGATACTGAAGTAGAGCTCTGCTAAGTATCAAAAATACTGAAATGTTTCAATAATTAAATTAGGTAATTAATTATGTATTCTAAATTTATATACTTTAAATACTTTTTAAAAATGTGTATTTATTATATGTTTTACTTAATGCTGCTGTACATAAGTGTAGTTTGCTATATTCACTGTATTTTGCAGCATTTTACTACATTTTCCTGTGTTTTATTGTATACTGTAGTCTTTTATTGTATTTTGCTGCATTTTGTATTTTAGCGTATTTAAGTGTACTGTATTTACCTGCAATTTACTGTACTGTGCTGTATGCTGCTGGAGTTTGTATTTACTGTAATGTACTGTATTTTAACACATTGTGCTGTATTTTACTATATTGTACTGTATTTTACTGCAGTTTACTGCATTTTGCTATATTTTACTATATTGAACTATTTTACTGCATGTTGCTGCATACATTGTTATATTTTACTATATCTTGCTGTATTGTATTGTACTTGGCTGAATTTTACTGTATTTAGCTGTATTTTACTGCAGTTTATTTCATTTTACTGTATGTTGCTGTTTTCGTTGTATTTTACCGTATTTTGCTGTATTTTACTGTATTTAGTTGACAGCTGAAGTGTGTATGGATTACAGAGATTACATGCAAGAAAAGAAAAGACATGTTAAAGTTTATAAATGTAAAAATGTTTTAAAAAAAAGTGTTCTATCAAATAAACATTTACTGTTAAAAACAATGAGTGTTTTTACAGTCAGAGTATTGGTTTGGCATTGAGTATCTGATATAGGGGTGGGCGATATGGCCCTATAATAATATCACAATATTTCATGGTATTTTTACGATAACAATACTCTTGAAAAAAAATATTTCAAGAATACACTACTGCAACAAAATGAAAATTAAAATGTATTACTGTATATGATATGATATGGCACACCCCTAACTGAGATATTTAAAAAATACAAGAATTTTCATCCGATTGTAACAGAAGTCAATGATCCAGAATGTCACGATACTAAATAATGCACTTATGCACAATGATCCAGAATGATACTGGACAGATAAAATCTGTCTCTAGTAGATATATAATGGGAAATGAGAAAAGTGTGAATTTTTCTTTTGCTAAAAACAGTAAAAAAGTAGTACCCTGATGTGATAATTAGGGATGGGTGATATGGCACGATATTTCAGGGTATAATATCATTCACGGTATTCAAAAAGGTTGGCGATATTATTGTGTACGATACGATATGGCACACACCTAATCTGATACTACACTTGGTATCAGTATCAAAATCAAATTTCTGGTATTGTGACAAGAAGCGCTCCACTGGTATGAGTGGATGTGGCAGGTACTGATCCAGTCCAGATCAGAACCGATACCCAACCACAGTCAATGAGTTCAAGACGTTGACAGGTGGAAGAAGACTCGTCATCTTCATTAGACTCTCGAGCGCACAATACCAACACCATGGCTGCCATAAACAGGCGCACACACAGCCTCTCTAACATTAGCTGTTGTCACGCCTCAGTTATGGCAACCACTGCCGTGGTGGATCTTCTCGTGTCGCACTTGACGGTCTCTAAACAAGTCAGTCGCTTTAATTAAAAGTTCCCGTTTCGAAGTGTGCCGCTCACCTACGGAGCTAATTACCAGCCGGGCTGACACCGGCGCGTCTTTATTTTCAGAGGACTAATTATACTTTTTTGATACCCTTCACCTCCGCCGCTCCAAGCAGGTGTGACGGTGAGCGCGGTGGGGAGGAAAAAAAAGAAAACGCGTTCGCATTCTTCTTTTCAGCTCACGGAGAAAAGGCGCTCTCGGAGGGGGAGGTTCCCTCGCCTCCCCAAATGTGCCGTTACTATGACAGCGCACTACAGGTGGGAAGTGATGGCATGGCAGAGATCAAGTGAGCTGTCAAAAAGAGGAGTCGACACGGACAAGACGAGAGATGCTCCACAATGGACACTTGCTACAGGGTATAATAAGGATGTTAAGGAGCTACTTTAATTAGCTCTTGTTTGTCAACGCTCACAAAACTTTAGCAAACAGTCGCTAACTTTTTCTACTGGCTTTGTGATCGCTGTTTGATTGGCAGAATGAACGGTTGGTCGATTGCCTGCCTTGTTATCTAAGAATAACACAATTACAATTTCCACAAGACATGGAATCCATGCAAAGCAGCTCTTGTGAGCTGTTAAAAACATGGCCCCAATGTTCCCAGTATTCCACCTTTGGGAGCTCAAATACTGACAGCACATATCAAATGAATCTTACTGAAAATCATGAGAAAGAGGCTTTAATGTGAACACACTCCAAATGAAAGGCCTGGTCTATTCTAGTATGGAATGGGAAAGAATCAAATGGAATTGAGCAAAGCTGAATATGATAACAGAATGGCTTTTTGTTTAGAAGAATGGAATGGGCTGAAAGAAAATGGAGTGGAAAACAATGGAATGAAATGGCACGACTGGAATGAAATGGAACAGAATGAAATGAAATACAGTGGAACAGCATGGAATACAATGGAATGTCATGGAATGACATGGCATGACTGGAACAGCATGGAACAGAATAGAATGGAATACCATGGAATGGCATGGAATGATATGGAATGAACTGGAATAGAATTGAATGGAACAGCATGAAACTGAATAGCATGAAATGGAACAGCACAGAATAGCGTGGCATGACATGGAATGGCATTTAATAGAATGGAATGGTCGAGAATGGCATGTAATGAGCTGGAATTGATCAATCACCATGAGCTTTCATTTGGCTTAAGATGAACTTCCTGACAGGTTATGGATCCTAAAAATAACAGAGTGGTAAAATCTGCTGCCTTCCACTAGGCAGCCAGAGTTCTCTCAGTGCCAGCCCCACTTCCACTCAGGACATCAGCACGTACAAACAGGAAGCACTGCTTCAGGCCCTCACTTCCTCTGACCTCCACACTCTCCAACAACAACAGTATGACTTTAAACCAGCAAGCTGCTCCTACTCTCCCATCAGGACATTTAGAGCTTCAGGACTTTTACTGAATCTCAGTATGGAATCAGCACAACTATTGCCAAACATGTTCTTGCCAGTCCATGCCATGGTATATCAACCACAGTTAGAGCTGTTGTGAATATTAAACATGCATTTCTATCCAGGAGCAGCTTATGAAGTTCAGAGTACATGCAGTTTCATATTGTTAAAAAAAACTCCTTACAGTCCCTGTACATCTAACTGATAAATTGTTCATCATAACATGTGCCATAACATTAAAACCAACTAATTAATATGGCCATATGTTGTTGGTCCTCCACATGCCACCAAAACAGTTCCGACCCACTGAGACATGGACTCAACAAGACCTCTGAAGGTGTCACCGAGATGTTAACAGCATGTCCTGGAAGATGTTGAGGCACATCCCACAGATGATCAGACTGAGATCTGAAAAGTTTGGCGCTCAGTGTATAAGAAGCCTCGGTACACCTTCACTAGAACATCTTGTTTTCATATTCATATGACATTTTTTTGAAAAATTAATATGAAAAATCATATTTTGCACAAGTTAAACAATGGCATTCACTTAATCTGTGAGTGGTATTAATGTTGTGGTGGATTTGTGGTATTTTGCACATAAGAAAGCAGTATTAAATAGCTTATATCATGATAAAGTTCTTGACATTGGCCCATCATCCACGAGTTTTGTTCTAAATGATGCTGCACACCATCAAAGACTTTCCAACCTAAACTCAGCTTTTAACATCAGCATGGACAGCGACGTAGCAACGTGTTTTGTCTCTGGTCCTGCAGGTCACCTCATATACAAACATGTTTCATGGCCCAGTTCCAGCTTATGCTAACAGTCTGAAAGCACAGAGGTGGTCTTATCAAACCTCAACAGAGATTAAAACACACTCATACACATACACACAAGCTTAATCGCATAGGAAGTAGGGTGCAGGACACAACAATGTCAACAGACCCAGAATCCCAGCACATGCACTGAAGGAAGTGGGCTATGCTGACGTAACCTTGAGCAGAGGGACACAAAGGGCTTGGCTGAAGAACTAGGAGGGCTTTTTTTTTTACTCCCCCCTGAAACATATTCAAAACAAGGGACGGTATTGTGCAGCAGCAGGCCTAGTTTTTCACTGCAGTTCAGCAGCCACTTTTATTCCACTCATGACGGTCCGTCAGTCCGAGGCTGAACTTTGGAAACAGCATATGCTAACACAAAACTGTGACACCATTTCTTTTCAATTTTACCTTACAAAGGCAAGATGAAACTTTTGAATGGAAATTTGGGCTCCGTTTAGTTAGCTCTGTACAGTAGCATAACACACTTCATGCAATGTACTTACACGTGTACTTGTATAATAACATCTACAGTGTGTGGCTATTTGCACTAGGGACATAGAGGACACAGCATTCAAATCATACCAGTGGGATCGTAGTAACCTGGGACCATACTTGAGAAAGGGCTAAAAAATGTTTAGAGAAATCATTTTCCAGCACTTGCATCCAAACAATACTGCAGCAAAAACTGTCCAGCGTGAAACAAAATGGAAATCCTTCACAATTTTGTTTCAAGCTGGACAGTTTTTGATGCAGCACCATTTGGACGCTCGGCCCGAGAGTTGTCTGCTCTACAATGTCAATTTTTTTTTTATCGAACCCACATGCCAGAGGACTTAATTTCTTTATGGGAACAAAATTAGATGAACTGAAAGTAACAGACAATCTGCATTCTTGTTTCCAGCAAAGTTACATACACACATTTCTACATATTTAAGCTTTCATTGTAGCACCAGCTTAGATATTAGCTGAGGCAGTTTCTGGTGTTGTAATGGTACAGAAGCAGCGCCAATGGAGCATCAGCTTCACACTGCTGGCACCGATACAAAGCTTGCAGTCTTTAAACGATATAATAAGAAGGCAGTGGAAGAGACGAGCGCTTAAATAATAAAATAAAGAAATAAAAATAATTTGGAATTAAAAGCACCTAGAGCGCCGCACGCACGCAGTTGAGTCTTTTCACTTAAACAATGTCGAGCGGATTAATTTGCTAAATGCTTTACCACATATAAAACTTTTTATCTGGTGCCAAACCTGGCAGCGAGGCTGGTGGAGGTAGGCCCTATTCACAGCGTATCAGTCACTGGCAGTGAAGAACAATTCTATCATGGCTCTTGGCGCTGGACTAGCTGGCACGAAGGTCCATTTACATGGAAGCGTCTCCTTGCCAATGCTGGAGATATTTTTACCCCGCTAAGCGAAGCACCCGATGGAGAATAACTCTCCAGCAGAACCTTGAAATGATAGCCATTATTAACCAGAGGTAATTATTAGCATTAGATAGTAAATAACGCTAATAATATCACTATTACGAGCTAAAATGGCTATTAATTCTTAATCCTGGCCACGATTAAAGCAGGGATGTTTTTATCTCTCGTTTTTCTATCCTCTGCGAGACAAAGAGGCGCGGCGAGAGGTGCAGAATAGTGGGAGGAAGAAGGAAAAAAATAAGTATTAAGTGACTGCTTTCCTTCCCCACTGTTCGAGTGTGTATGTAATCACCTCCTCCTTTTTTAGATTGACGTGTATAACCAAAACACAGCAGCTGAAGCTTCTCGGCTTATCCAGTCTCAACATTTGTTACTGGGGCCCTGGCCTTCTCTGTCGCAGCTTAATAAGCTAGAGCCGTTAGACAAGGACAAAAACCACGGGCCTTGCCTCGCTGTGCCCCGAGAAGAGAGCGAGGCTGGCACAGATGCCCATCTGCTGCTCTGGGAACGAGCCGCTCTTTCCCTTCTTCTTCTTTGCCATCCTGCGTACAATGGAAAACAATTGCCAGCCAGCCAGAAACAAGCTCTAGCGATGGCAGCTCCAAAGCTCCAAGAACACGTTCTCACTGTTCCCATGCATAAAGGTGTCAAAACGGGACCTTGGACCAAGGGTTCTCAACAAGAACCACTGCAGTGCATGTGAAGAACCTTTGTGAAAGTTGAGGGATCTTGAGTCTCTGAAATATCCTTGTTTTTATTGTTATTGTTGTTCGGAAAAGAATGGAGAGGGGGGTGGATTCACACTTTATGAAACATTTCCACGTATCTCCCTGCCAATTGCAAGTTGCATGGCAACGTTGGTGGGTGGGTGGAGGGGGGTGTCGGGGGTGTAGTTAGGAGCTTCCACCCCCACGCCCCTATCCAAATTCTCCCAAGAACAGCGACACAATTCACAACTCGTAGAGAAAGCAGGGGGGGTGGGGGGTAGTGATGGAGGGGCATGCAAATTAGCAAACCCTAAACACACCAGTCTGGGTTGGGGGGGGTGGAGGAAAAACAATGCAGGCCGTTCAGAGCCTGGGCACAGACAGCACGACTGCATCACAACAACTTCGTTGAGATGCACCCGAAGCCAGAAGCTCTGAAAGGGAAGCTGGTCTTTCTAGTGAGGTGTCCGTGCGGCCAAACGTACAGCAAACGTTTATATCCCATCCCGAACGTGCTAGATCATATTATTCCTTCCTCTGGGAGAACAAGTCCAGGGTCAAGGTCATCGCTTTCTTCCTTTTCTTCCACCCTCGCCTTCCGCTTTCTCCTTCAATTTGACAAGCCATCAAAATTAAGTGATTCTACGCTAAATATATTTTAAAAGATACTAAAAAACAACAAATGCAGAAAATATTTTCCGCCGAGCAGGAACGGCTTCAAATCAAAATCCAGGTGCGGCGTGCCTCGACAGAGCAAACGAGGGGGGAAGAAATCATCTGGTTGCAATAAAAATATCAGTTACAGTGCTGTTTACCGCGTGGTAACTCACATGAAAGCATTGTGTGTGTGTTTTTTAATATGTACCACAAAACAGGCTGGCAAGTTTCATCTGATACTCACATGATGTGATATGCATTACACTTGTCATCTGAAGTCATAGATGGCACCAGGCCCATGCCATCCCGTCTATTCCGAATGACTCCTGATCATTTCACATCAGGCAGCATAATAAAAACAATCACAATCTAATAAAAGCCACAACACACAACGCTTCCCCTAACGACACCACCAAGCACTCACTACCAGATTAAAAGCCAACGTACTTGAGCCGGAAAAATGTCCACTTCCCAAAGAGGTCGGTCCGTTCTTTCCGCTGCTAACCGGAGGAGAAAACATCTAGAAAGCAAGCACAGGGACAGCAGGTTAAAGAACAGTGTCTCCATCCTAATTTAGGAGAAATTGAAGAAAGAGCAAGAACATGGGACGAATTGAATTATTTCTTCTGCTTCTCTGCGTCATTTAAACATTGAACATGTGAATGCTTCATAAAGAACAGATCAGCAGAGACACTTCAGAGCTCCTTCAGTTCAAATCCATTTACACTGACTTGTATTAAAGTTGAGAATGTTGGAGGTTTTATAGGACACTGATGATAATATGTATAATGTATGGTCAGATTTTTATACACAAGAATATTTCCATGCATTCTCAACACGCACACACACACACACACACACACACACGCGCACACGCACACGCACACACACACACACACACACTTGATACTGGCCTTTTTTTCCTCTCTCAAATATGTCATGCAATCTCTCCAACCAGCTTCTGGGACTATTTTGCACAGTAAAGTTGACCCAGGTTTGGGGCAGCATGGCTGGGGGGCGGGGGGGCATTTCCTTCCATCTCATGCATTGGAGAGAGGATTTTTTGTGTGTGGGGTGGGGTGGGGTGGGCTTTAAATTCGTGCACACACACATACACACGCGCGCACTGATGGCAAACGGCGTTAATCTCCTGCCTGGCTCTTCCCGAGCGCAAGTGCAATCGCAATTGCAAGCGCACACGCACATTCACATTAATGCACGAGAGTATAATAACAGTATCAACTTTAAAGTAAAGGAGAGAGATATATATATGTATATATATGGAGACGCGCTGCGAACGCAGACGCGCAAAAACACTCGCAAACGTTCAAAAAGCTGCACGCGCGCGCTCGCAAC
Source organism: Crenuchus spilurus (assembly GCA_036984385.1). NCBI lineage: Eukaryota > Metazoa > Chordata > Actinopteri > Characiformes > Crenuchidae > Crenuchus > Crenuchus spilurus. The sequence goes on from BRDA01019844.1 coordinate 8,618, forward strand.
AGCCACGCACTGCTGTTTTTTTTCTGTTTTTAATAACATCAACGTGCAACATTGACATCTGCCAGTGCAACACTTTCGCAAAAAAGAAACTTTTGCGAGTGTCCTGACTTTGTTGATTTTAGATCAGTTCACTCGTATTTGCACCACCATGCAACAAACCCAAAGCGTGCTTCAGACTTGCAATGCAATGCAAAAAAGAAAAAAGAAAACCCCAAAAAAATAAGCAGGCAGGCACGCAAGGCAGGCAAGGCAGCTGTGGCTTACCGCGCTAAAGTCCAGCAGGTCACTCAGCTCCTTGTCCGTACCCAGGGTTGCCATCCGCTGCTGGTGGTGCATTTTAGCCAGATCGTCCAGACCTGGAAACATGGACACGGAGCGCGCGGTGAGAAGACGGCCCGGGGAACGAGCAGCGAGGAGGAGGCGGAGGAGGAGGAGGGTGATGGAGGAGAAGGAGGTGGAGGATGGAGGGGGGGGGTGTTTGAGATCTTGCTCGTAAAAACGCACGGCACAGCTCAGCAACAGGAGGACGCACGCATGCAGGACCATGTAAATACACCATGCATGAACACAACTCCCCCAAACTCAACCGGGGCTTAGATTTGGAACCCCCCCTCCCGCCCCCTTCCCCACCATGCACGTGCACGAACCATGAAGCTTTTATTCTAGTAACCACCAGACCTGAGAAAGCAGAGGGTCAGGAGGTCACTGCCTGTGCCATCATAATAGTGTCCACATTGTTCATTTTTCCCATAATGATGAAAAGATCCTGGTACATGCGCCAAGGTCTTAAGACGCGCTCCTAGAAGTCTGGAGCACTGGACCACTGGACCACTTGGGCTCTAAGCATGGCAGGACTTCTAAACAAAAGTTCCTTAACGCTTTGGGCACTGGGCATCATGCATAAGGCAACTCGATCGCAGCGCGTAGCTGTTGGAGACGTTTGCGCATTTGGCGCACACTCTGCGCAATTTACCTTGTGAGTGGAGCCAAAAGCTGTCAGCTCTGGGAGTGTTGTCCTAAACTATCTGCGGCGAAATAGAGCGTCCGGTCCGGCCTGGCAGCCAGCTGAAGATGTTTCGTCCGAAAGCGACGTTAAAAGCCGCATTGGTTTGGAAACGTGGCTGAGAGTCCCATGTTCGTTGGTGTGGCGCAAAAACGACGATAAACATCCGAAAGCGAACGAAAGCAGCCCGTTCACAGCTCCCCGGAGCTCCTGCTCCTCCGAGTTGGGTTAAAACCGGCTAGGCTGGACACTTTCCATACACAGCAGCGTGCTGCGGGGAGTTTTTTTACCCACCCGTATTCAGGAAAGCCACGCCCTCGCTCGCAAGGATTGGCTACGAGTTCGTGCTTCAAAACAGCCCGCCCTGTACAGTGGTATCCAATCAGAGCGCAACAGTCGCGAACACGTTGGCCTATCACAGTAAAGCGGGCGTGAGGACATCAGCCAACCACAGTGGACGAACTGAGGCACTGCGCAGCCAATCAGAGCGCAGGGAGGCGGGGTTTACTTCTAGGAAAACGGGTGGGTAAAAAAATAAACAAGCTCTTCTCAACATCCGGGAGGTATTTCACCTTCCCGGTCCGGGTCACAGTCCGTGACGTTGTGGTGCCTGATTTTTTTTTTTTTGTGAAAAATAATAAAATATAATGAAATAAAAGTGTTTTATGTACATTTTACATCTCAGCACACATCAAAAATAATGCTCAGGTTAACTTACAGTGGACTGATGAAGTGTTTTAGCTCTAATAAACACTTTGATTAACTAAAGTGCACACTTGAAAGTATATACTGTACTACTGCCACCATGTCAGTACACCTGAACACAACAACAACATCATAGGATTATGTGATTTATCAAGAACTTATAATTAGTTGACCAGAGGAGGATGGGTCCTCCACGTGAATCCGGTTCCTCCCAAGGTTTCTTCCTTTAGGGGATTAGGGATAAATGATTTGGTGTTTGTTATTACTGACCCTGTAAAGCTGCTTTGTGACATCAGTTGTAAAAAGCACTTTATAAATAAATTTGATTGGATTGGATTTGAACCCTCAAGGTTAACTGGTCCACTGTGGTGTGTCGACTACTCTGTACTATCGCCATAGTTGTCTAGTTGGCATCAATAGCCCATGAGGCAACACTGTTATCCCATTGGGAGTCACTCAGTGTACAAGACCTCCATTGTCAGTACACCTTCACTACATCAACTCTAGAACATCCTACAAAGTTAGTAGTTTCTGAGATGCTACCACCACCATGCTTCACCCAGTACCCTATTAACATGTCCTTTTGGACTTCAGCCACATCACTTTCTTTCTCCATGATGATGGCTTTACACTCCACTACAACTGATTGGTGTGCTCACTTATTTATCGATGAAACAAACCCTGTCTCATGAAATCTGTGACATTCATTCCAAAACAGGGGTAGTCATAATATTCTGATATGATTATTTTGACATTAACAAAAATATGTATGTACACACACACAATTCCATTACACAAGTAAAAGTGACATTTTAATATACACTGCTCAAAAAAATAAAGGGAACACTAAAATAACACATCCTAGATCTCAGTGAATAAAATATTCCAGGTGAAAATCTTTATTTATTACATAGTGGAATGTGTTAAGAACAAAATAACAAAAATGATCAATGTAAATCAAAATTATTACCCCTTGGAGGTCTGGATTTGGAATCATACTCAAAATCTCATACCACCCTCATGCAGTCTGTTTCTGACAGTTTGAGCAGAAACATGGATATTAGTGGTCTGCTGGAGGTCATTTTGCAGGGCTGGCTCTGCTCCTCCTGTTCCTCCTTGCACAAAGGAGGAGGTAGCGGTCCTGCTGCTGGGTTGTTGCCCTCCTACGGCCCCCTCCATGTCTCCTGGTGTACCGGCCTGTCTCCTGGTGTCTGCTCCATGCTCTGGACACTGTGCTGACAGACACAGTAAACCTTGCCACAGCTCACATTGATATGCCATCCTGGATGAGCTGCACTACCTGAGCAACTTCTGTGGGTTGTAGACATCACCTCATGCTACCTCTATGGTGAGAGAACTGACAGAATGTAAAAGTGACCAAAACAGCAGCCAGAAAGGATGAGAACAGAGAAAAGGTCTGTGGTCACTGCAGAACCACTCCTGTATAGGGGTTGTCTTGCTAATTGCCTCTCATTTCTACCTGTTGTCTGTTCCATTTGCAGGTAAAATTGATTCACAATCAGTGATGCTTCCTAACTGGACAGGTTGGTTTCACAGAAGTGTGGTTGACTTGGAGTTACATTGTGTTCCTTTTTTTGAGCAGTGTACATTCTCTAGGACACAATGTTCACCATAGTGGTCATCTGTACATGGTTATTTACAATTTACTGCTGAAAGATTATCAATATTTTGAAATATATATATATATTATAACATTTTGAAAACACAATTATATTTGCTTCAACTTACATGAATCCCCAGAAATCCTCACCTTCCATCAACGTCTGTCAGTAACTCAAATTAGTTCTTTAGCTCAATTATTAATCATATTTATTACTATTAATATTAACAGTGCTGTCACACTGCTGATGTGTCTGGAGGTATGAGGAGTCCAGATGTTGAACATAACAGTTATTTAGCTGAATGAGACACATTGTGTAATACTGTTACTCTCTGTGAGGTTAGAAGTTTACAGGTTCAGTTTTAAAGAGATGCTGTACTATTTAAAGGTCATTTATGGTCTTCCCTGAACTTGTGATATCTGTGTGGTTTTATGTACCAAAACAATGACTATTTCTCTCAACATTAAAGGAGACATTTGGTTAATTTTGTATTTAAGCACAATGTATCTCTGTATTAGCATTTGTGTGTCTGGAGCTGTTCTGTATTTGATTTTTCTAAAATAAAATAAAATAAAATAAAATAAAATAAAATAAAATAAAATAAAATAAAATAAAAAAATACACAAAAAATACAACTCAATAGAGTTGAAGTATGCCATAGAATAGAACTCAAGTATGCCACACAAATGGGTAAATTGTTCTCAAATGTGAAAAAAAGTGTACTTCCCCTTTAAGGCTGTTTTTCTTACTCTGTCTTGAACACTGTATATATGTAAATAATCTCTGTTCTGACTGGCTAGTTTGTATTTTGCCATTTAATTAAAAAAAACAGTCCAGGTTGAAACGCTCCTTATAACTTAAGTGTGAATGGGTGGAGCTAAATTTTATAGACTGAAGAGGTGGATATTTTTTAAATGCATTGGTTTCATACTGCATCAGTCTTATTTAATGGACAATTCCATAATATGTAACTGACCTTGTTCATACCACACTCTAAAAAGCAATGTGTACTCAGAATGGAAACCCCATTCCCAGAAAAGTTGGGTCTCAAATTAAAATCGATCTTTTGCTAATTAACTTGAACGTTTATTTCACTGACAAAATGACAAATTGTACAAAAGATTTTCTGTGTTTTTCTATTGTATTGTTAAATGTAAACTTTTAGAAACGGATGCCTGTAACACACTCAAAATAATTTGGGACAGAGACAAAGTAAAACTCAAGTAACACTGTTCTGCACAGTTAGCAGTTTAACTGGTAACAGGTGAGTTCATCAATACTGAGCTTCCTCCTTTGGCCTTTACACAATGACATCTCCTCTGACTACCTGAATCTTTATATGATGCTATGAACTGTAGATGGTGAAAGAGCTCAATTCTTTACAGTCTTACACTGAGAAACATTGTCTTTGAACTGGTCAACAGTTTTCTTACGAAGTTTAGCCCAAAGTGAACCATCACCCGTCATTACTTGTAAAGGCTAAACCGCTGGTGGCTCTTTTTAGACTCAGTCTTGAAGAGCTCGCCTGTTACCAGTTAAATTGATAATTGGAGAACCAGAACAGTCTTACTAGTACTGTCTAGTCTTATTTTGTCTCTGTCCCAACTTGTTTAGAGTGCAGGCATCACTTTGTGAATGTGTTTACATTTAACAAACAGATGTCATTTAAACACTGAATACATTTTTATTGTATTTATTCTATTTTAAAACGTTTCCCAACTTTTTGCTAAGTGTTTAATGTTTTTTGTTTTGTTCCTCTCAGAGATTCTAGACTGTAACACCTTTAAGGTTTCATGAGGCACCTAAAATTATTTTTAAGTTATTTTTTTCTTTCAAAGTGTATCTGCTGGAGAACACAGCCCAGGTTTGTAACAATAACCTCTCCAGTCTGTTCTGGAGCATCGAGGGCAAGATGAGAGTGGAGATATCAGGTTCACACACAAAGAAAGCTAAATCTATTTATAACCCAATGTTAAAAAAAAGCAATACCTCTCAGTGTCCTAATGCCAAGACGCCGAGGACTGAGGCTAAGCTTTTAAGCCCATGAGAAGTCGAGCTGCATCTAGATGCTGAGGGCTTCTCTGCAAAGCAGATTTTTGGATTTCTTTTTGCCTTTATTATCTGGGCCTGACCAACACAGTGCCTCAGTTCAATGGGAATGAAGATATAACAAATAGAAAATGAAAGCAAAACGTTGCACTAGCAGCCTTTGTTACTGTTTATCTCTGTTGAACATATAGGTGCACTACAGTTACAGACTGTTGTCCATTTCTTTCTCTGCATACTTTGTTCACCCTGTTCTTCAATGGTCAGGACCCTCACAGAGCAGGTGGATCATTCTCAGTAACACTGACATGGTGGTGGTGTGAAGTGTGCGCTGAGTGGAACACAGAGATGTTAAACACTGTGTCCACTCACTGTCCACTCTATTAGACACACCTACCTTGTTGGTTCACCTTGTAGATGTAAAGTCAGAGACAGCAGCTCATCTGTTGTGATCAGTTTGTGTTGGTCCTCTAGTCCTTCATTGATGCTCAAAGTATGCTGTTGGCCATCAGCATTTCTGCCATCACAGCATTTCTGCGGTGTCTGAGCTACTCCAACACATGTGGGGTCCTGAATAGAACAGATTTTTGAAGAACAAAGTGAAAGGAGGTTAAAGTATACAGAGTATTTCTGGATAAAACAAAGAAACTCAAGACACTGAGCACTGCTACAGGACGGACAGATGAGAGATTTAATCAAAGTCAGAGCTGTGTCTTCCTCATTAGGCCGGTTCAGGACTTAGTAGGTCAGTGGTATTAGAGGCCAGAGCATGGGATATATCATACCACAATTACCGTAGTGATTAGATAACGCACTTCTAGAGCCAAGCGCCACTGATCTCCAGCTTTAAAGTATTAGCGACCACGTGGTATAGCAGTGGTGAGGAACAAAAGACAATGCTACCAATGTGAGAAATAAAACCACTGGATTTATGTAGTTTTATTATTATTAAAATTCTAAAAACAAATTATTTTTCAGCATAACAGCTATTAGAGATGAGTTAAATGGGAATAATTCTCTTATTTTTCAAATTTTGTTTATAGTAACACATCAAAAATGTAGAATATTGCTAATTAAATAATAAAAATAATAAACGGTCATATTTTATATTCATTAGACATATTTAAAGCATTTTTTGTTTATTCATGTTGATCACTTTGGTTTATAAATCATTTAAATCAGAAATTAAGTATTTTTAATGATTAGAATATTTCATTTGGAGTTTGAGTCAATTACTATTGAAATAGTAGCAACATTAAAACTAAAAAAGCTTGAAATATGACACTTTATGTGTAATGAATATAAAATATATTTACGTCTTTTAAATTAACGATAAGCAAAAATAAATTTTTCCACAATATTAAGTTTTTTGGAGATACACTAGTACAGTCAAACTTGTTTTGTCATTAATCTGTATTAAAGCACCAGATGATAACCAAAATGAATGATAACTGAAGCAATATTTCCCATAACAAATAATGTAAATCCAATTAATCAGTTTCAGACACTCCAAAATATTAACAAAAAATAAATTTTAGATAGAATAACTAGTTTTACATACAAATGAGAAATAAATACAAAACTAATTAAATGGATAAATGAGTATTAAACACCACTCTTACAGGTTTACACTCTGTTTTAGAGCATGCTGGTGTGGTCCAGCCAGCAGCCTTTGTATTGTACACCCTTTCCTGGGGTTCTCGGTCATCATTTGTTTTCACACTCAGTTTTTAGGTGGTAGTGTCGCATGCCATCGCTTTAGTGTGACTTGTTTTAGTATGTTTTGAGCGTTATCAACGAGAAACAATGAGAAACAAAGCCAGAATGAATAATGAATGTGTGGGTGAGTGACTAACGTGTGGATGGATGCTTTGTTTTTGCAAAATTAGCACCAGACAAAATTAGACTAGATCCCGACAAAAACTGGGTGGATGAACAATAACTGGGACAAAATTTTCCCCCAAAAAGTAAATGATAACCAAATTGTACAATAACAAGGGCAAACAATAACCAAATAAGGTTCCACTGTAATTCCATATAATTATATTTGTTGAAATGTAAACAGTCATTTTAATATGAAATGGATCTTTACAGTGGTGATGATAGGATGCAGAGGTCACAGTGTCTACAACACAAATATATCCACTTTATATATATATATATATATATACACAACATATTACAACCACATATATATTACTTTCTAAAGTGTCCAATCAAACTACACATTCTTTTTTGCAATGTATAGTTTTCTTTTTGCCTCACAACACCCTGCGTATACATCTCCATCATAAATGGAGAGGTTCTGTTTTGTTCTTTTCATGTTTACTACATTTGTGTTTGCAGTCAAAAATTACTGCCCCACTATAACTGAATATAAATCCAATATAATACATACAGTATAACCTAATGTTCTGATAGATCTTTTTATCAACTTAATTTCTTGTGAAATTTACAAGTTTTGAACATCTGTTCAGTATTTATGGCCTGTAGGTCTAACCTCAGCTCATACAATTTTGTAAAAATAAATGTATAACATACGGTATATGGATTATTTTGACTATAACAAATACTCAGATGAAACAGTGTTCTGTTTATTATAGTTTATGTTATATTATGTTTAACATGAGCAATTGTTTTGAGTCACTTAATTTTTTTAGCAGTGTTTGTGTTCCTGGTCAAAACTGACTGATATGATTTCATTAGTAAAACAAGTTTTTTGGCCCAAAATTACACATGAAAACAGGAGCAGTTTGAAGTAGGATTTGATATAATCAGCCTGGGAAACGGCATGTTTTGTTGGCCCTGGGGTTATCATTTCAGTCCACATGCAATGTGTCTCCTCTCAGGTGTGGATGAAGACATGAAAACAGTTCCATTCTTTGAATGAAATGTAACAAAACAAGTAATTTAGTGAAAATTAGCCAAATTCATGTTGTGTGTTTAGATGCCATGTGTGGACAAAATCATAAATGCCCATGATGACCAGATTAAACTATGTTTTTTGGTCACCTTTGACCAGAACAAAACAGGAGGGTTCAAATAAAACATGATTCAGGATCAAGCCCAAAAACAATCTTAAAACGATCATAAAACAATGTCTCAGACATCAGAGACAGAATATCTGTAACCACTTCAGTAACACATTACAGCTGAGGCAGCTTTCAGAAGTATTACATGCTTCAGACGTCTGGTTCCATAACTCAGTGAGCTTCTTTAGGTTGGAGCATTTCACATCAAAACACTCTGAAATGGGTGGAGTTTCCCCTTTAATATAAATCAGCCACTACAGGTTAACTGCTTCTCAACCAGTTCCTCAAAAGTTTATTTATAGTTTGTAATAGATCCTTGCTTACAGTGAGGAAAATAAGTATTTGAACACCCTGTGAATTTGCAAGTTCTCCCACTTAGAAATCATGGAGGGGTCTGAAATTTTCATCTTAGGTGCATGTCCACTGTGAGAGACATGATCTAAAAGAACAAATCCAGAAATCACAATGTATGATT